>JANZLQ010000009.1:27485259-27499219 GCA_026212715.1 Elanus axillaris | reverse complement strand
TTTCTCTCTGTTCCCCAACTTTTTTTCCCTTCTTAAAATGTTATCACAGAGGCGTTACCACTATCACTGATTGGCTCTCCTTGGCTGGCGGCGGGTCCATCTTAGAACCGGCTGGTATTGGTTCTGTCGGACAAAGGGGAAGCTTCCAGCAGCTTCTCACAGAAGCCACCCCTGTAACCCCCCACCTGCTACCAAAACCTTGCCACAGAAACCCAATACACCTGTTTAACATGTAACATCAATAATTTTGTTAAGAACTTAAACCTCCATTTCAGCTGTGTTCTGCATAGTTTATATGACTGTATTTGATGTGGAACCACCAGTTACTGGATGGGATGCTTCAGTCACTAGTTATCATGAGAATGGCTTTTGTTCAGTAACCTGAGCCAGAGCCTCTTAGCTTTGGTAGTATATGTATATCCCTGCATGGGATCGTGCTTAACTATGGAAATAAGAACGATCCATGCTTGTCCTTATTCACTGATTCTTCAGCATAGAAGACCATGGGTATATATTTATTTACTTCACAAATATTTGAACTGCTATTCTCTTGCTGTCCTTGATTAAAGCTAGACCTACTATATTTTGGCAGCAATCTACACTATGATCTTAGGGCATCTATAGCCTTTGCAATTCTGGGACAAAGTTAAGCCCCAGAAAGCAGACAGAGTATCCCATTACACACAGAATGTTGAATCGAGCTTTTGAAAATCCAGATCCTCTTCAATAAAATTCAGAGCATTTGTGGCTTTCCTTTGGCTATCGTATACCACTCCTATGTGTGGAAAGAAAGCAAAATTATTTTCATGCCATGTTTTTTAAGGGGTAAAACATTTTTACAGGTGTCACTAGGAGAAAATATTTAGCTAGCATTCCAAGCAGCCTTTAGGAGAGCAATATGTAAGCTTTAAATCCTTCTTCAACTTAGCATGTAGGCATTCTCATCTTATCTATTAATGAACTCTTTATTTTGAATTTTTTATTGAACATTTATCTTTAAATCCTGTGGTGGGATTTTTTATGTTGGTTTTTTTTTGTTTGTTTTTCCAAAAAGACTATTTAATTTGGTATTCTACATGGTCTATTTTTTCTAGGGTAGATTTCATCTCCTAGTCATCTTCCAATGCAGTAGTACCTATGAGCGTATAACCCTGGGGCTGCACTTTTTCTCTGAAAAAGTTCACTCTTCACTGAACACAGTATCAAGGTTATTGCAGTGGCATGTAAAGATTTCCATGCCACAGACTCAAGTTACCTGGAAGGCTGTATCTCCCTTTGTAACTCTAATGTCCATGGTTAAAAACAATAGAATTATCTACCCCTAGACATGATCAGTGAGTCTATGTTATTTTAAGCAGTTTCTGATCTTGAATCTTGCTACTTAATACATGGGAATGAGCATGTAATGCAATTTAGTGATCAAAGTCAACATTTGCAAAAGTGGAAATGTTATTTATTAAAAAAAATGGCATGCAGAAAGAGGATAAAAATGCCTTCTTTTAGAAAGCTGAGTCACTGAAACAGATCCAAAGATTTTGGTAATTTGGTTTATGTTGTACTTGACATAACCACAACACATTAATCAAGATGGCATCCAAACCGAGTGAAATGGCAAATCATATTAACTTCTTAGGCCACTAGGTCAGAATTTCACCAGTAGATTTTTCAAAATGAGAGAACAGATTAAAAAATATTCTATAGATGATTTTTTTCTATATGTAGTCCTAAAGTTTTCTAATATGACCTGTAATGCCTTTATATATATTAAGTAGCGTACTCTCTGAATGCTTGATTGTTTTCTGTGTATATGTAATGAACATAAGAAGTAAAGGTTTTGTTAACACTAATGCTAAGAAATGCATAAAGAAAAGCATTGGCCATGAACAGTGATAGCAGGTTTTAGTGACATGACAAAACTGAAGCATGCTACATACTTCTGAGTGCCACCTATTGGCATTTCTTTCATTATGTACTATGTACATTCATATGTAGAGAGATCTTTCTAATAGTCCAACAGTCTAACCCATAATCTGTATCAATAAACTTTTTAGCTTTCCCATCATTATTTTAATTATGGCCTTATCTCCTCAGCCTGTATCTTAAAGTATGCAGTTTTCAGATATTTATGGTTGCTTTTTATTTAGTTCACCCAGACAATAGTGGTCAAAGAAATAAATACTGTGAATCAAAGCTCAGAATGAAACATCATCAGGGTTCTATCATTACCTTGTAATGTTTTTCAAAGTGTACAAAGATTGCACAGAACAAACTTGTCATTTGATCTCTAGCTTCATCATTGTTCCGTACTAATAAGAAACTAAAATAGTCAAGAATTTGAAGTTCATGATTGGAAAAAGCAATTCTCAGAGACAATTTTCATTTGCAGAAGTGTAATAATTTGCTTGGCTCATGTACTCAACACTTCATATTTATGTTCAGTATGTCACTGGGAAACATGTGGTAATACATTTTTTTCTGGCCAGATTGGATCAAGTCCAGTATCATTTTTCCTGCAGTGATGAAATTTGCCTTGAAAATTCTGTCCTCAGAATGCATTTGCTAGTGGAAGTGTGGAATGATGTGTATTCAGGGGATGCATGTGTGCTCTGATAAAGAGAATAAAATAAAGAACTGAAGGCTCAGCCATGCATTTGTATCATGATTGCATCTTCTGGAAGATAGTGAAGGTACTTGTATGTCTAACTTGCCATGTGTTGGCCTGTATTCCTCATCTTATTTTCAAACTAGACTTGGATACAACTGCTGTGTTATAAGGGAGGACTGCCATGATGCTCTTTCATACCATATAAATCCTGAGAATGTGTTTGACAATAGGCAATTTTAACTAACATTCATTTTAGTTTTTTCCATTAGTCTGTGTGAGACCCATGCATGAAACTTATTTGCTAACTTTTTTGTAGCTTTATTCTAGTCTATGCCTTTATAAATATCTGTGTCTATGACAAAGGCAGGTATCAATAAATGTCTTTCTCAATGAAAAATAACAACAAAAAAAAGACAAAGAGTGTGGACAAAAGGGCATATTCTGGCAGACTTCCTCATGATGATTAATATCTTACTCATAAAAAGTTCCATTTTCATACTCCAACAGGGTTTTTTTCCTGATATTTCTTGACATAATATTTGCTATTTCATGGCCACGTCATATCGGTGGTTCATAGTCATTCTGTGATCAGGTAATATAGCCAGGTCTTTTTCCACCTCTGTCATTTGCAAGCTAATGAGCTCCCTGGTTGTACCAGAAATTCTTGTTATTCATCTCTAAGTGAATGGTTGTGCATTTTGTGCTATTACATTTCATCCTATTTCCATTACTCCAGTCCTAAATGTCACCCAAATTGTCCTGTAGGGTATTCCACTCTTCCTTCACACTGATGATGTCTCCCAACCACATTTCACACTAAATGTCACAAGCATTGTCCCAAGCTTTTGTGTCAGCTTAGTAATTAAAATATGAAATAAAATGGGCTCTAACACTAATCCATAAAATAATTCCACCAGCAATCTTCCTCCCTAACTAGGCATTTAACCTGAGCAGATGAGTAACTCTGCTGGAGTCAGTAGAATAAATTTTTCTTATGGGTAGTTTTTATTCTGTTGTAGTCAAGGTAAATGACCAGTGTTGTGAGAAGGGAGATCTAAAATCAATGGTAACTACTTAGAAGCTTAAAGTTCAGAGTGTGTGTGTGTGTGTGTGTGTGTGTGTGTTCAAATTCTTAGCTATAAGTATCAGGGGTAAAATTTCCCTCTTAAACTTTTTGCCTTGAGTTGAATCTTGTTGCCTGTGCATCCTGTTGCCAGAGCAACCTGTACTGGCACTGGTACAGTGGCAAAGATCAGTTACTGCTTTCAGAAAAAACATAATGACATAAATATGTGCATTAAGTTTGATTTTTTCAAAACACTTATACCAACATTATCTAATTCTATTTTCCTTATTTCATAAAACTATGGAATACTTTTTTTTCACATCTGAAATTAGTAGGGAACAGTGAATGGAATTCCTTAGTAAGTAATATATTATAGCTTTTGCTAGTTGTTTAATAATGAATATTATTATCTGAAATATGCAGGGAGAGGCAATGTAATGGCATCAATCTGATGTCCACACTGATAGTAGATGCAAAATTGTAACAGATATAGGTTGTGATGATGGAAGACTTGAAGGAAAATTTGCAGAAAGCTCTTTTGATTCAGCCCTTGATCCTCAGTTATACTCAGATCACAGGTCCTACATGCCTAAAACTTCCTAGGTTTAACTGCCCCTGAAAAGATAAAGGAATCTTAAAGCATACAAGATAGGTAATTCTCATCTGAACAGAATTCAGGCAGTACATTTCTATCTTTTGCAGCTGAATCTCCTCACACATGCACTCTCCAGTGCCTAGTCAATTAGATGCTTGGTTAGAATTTTACTTTTCACAGTTTCATCTGCTGATGTAGAAACAAGAATTAATAAAATTATACCTACCTGAATGTTAGCTCCATTGGTTTTTTGTTCAGTACTTTTGTAATAAAAATAGAAAGTACTAACAATTGTCAGTCTTAAACAATTACTGTACCACAGGGAACAAAAAAACCCTCACATAAACAAATATTGAAGGATTATCTTCTCTTAAAATACAATGCAGATTATAGTATAAGATAAACAAGATTTTAATGCTCAATACAATTAAGTCTTCTGCTGTGCTGTAAACTTTACTAAATATGCTGGTGAAAAATAATATACTAACTAGTCAACTATTCCCAGAAGACTTTGAATGCCTTTTCTGGGTGTAGCTGCATAAAATAGAATTAATTTTGTTTCATTACAGACAGTAATTCATTTTCAGTGAAAGTTTATATCAAGAATATAGAAAACACAGTGGAGTGTTAACCAGATAATCTGAAGAACCCCTTAGCTTTTGACGTTATTAGAAATACCATGGTCTTTCTTTTCAGGACCTCTGACACAATTTTTGTATACCATTTACAATATTTTTCAAACATCCTTCTATTTGATCTGGAGCAATCAATGAAGATAGTGATCATCTGTTTCATAATGCTGGAGATACCAGTTGGTAGTGTTATCCATTTTGATGCAAATTGCATAAATCTTTACTCATGGACAGGTTCATAAGAATAGCTTTTCAGTCTGGAAATGTATCTGTAACTTCTCCTTAGAGTTAATCGTATTTCACACCATATGATGAGGCAAAAGATCTGTAAAACAGAAAAGGTCCCTTACATAAGCTGTCCAGAATTGATGGTCTTTGAATTTAGTGTCACGTCTAATCTGGACCTGTTGTTACTGCATTTAGAGCAGATGTTCTTACCTAGCCACACAACAGTTCAGCAAATACCAGAGCATTTTGCTGGAGTGCACTAGGGTTTAAACATATTTCTGATCCCAAGCTGTGAGTAACATTCACATTCAGTGTTATTAATTTTGATGCATGAGCATGTGTTACCTCAATCTAATGTCAGATATTTAGAAACAAAAACAAGTGCTCACCAATAGTATTATCCCTGAATCAAAACCATTTATCTACTTTGCTCAATTTTCCATCTGCACATTTTCCCCTTAAATTATTAGAAACATTCTTTCACTATTCTACTGGAAAATTTACAACCATGTGGTCTCTTACAGTCCACGTTGTTCAATATTTAATGTTTGTCGACTCATTGGTTCTGAGATATGTGTTCTTCCCTACAGGATGGTACCAGGCAGCAGTAATCAGAGGCCACTTTTTATGCTGGTAAGTAGAAAATATAGATATTGTCCCATGTCATCATTACAGAGCAATGAGTTATGATGAAAACAGAAAATAAAAGGAATGCTTTCCCACTGTATATTCTGCAATGCAAGAGAATTTAGGATTTATCCAAATCTGTCAAAATTTTCACAGTTAAAGACAAAATAGAAAATTTACTTCATATCTACCTAACCTAAATAAAATGAAATCTTTCCAGATTATTAGTCTCCAGTCTTCTACAGCTTATTGCTTCTTCTTTCTTCATTTGTTCATTAAATAAATAAAACAGAAAATATCTTATTTCACTACAGCTTACTGACAACTCTCAGGTGTATCACATTCTTTGCTCTTAGTGGGGCCTACAGCATTGGCCCACAACTTTAATAGAATTATTCCTGGAAATAAGCCCAATTCAGACTAAGGCCTGCAGTGTAAAGTCCTAAACATGTTTGCTAAGTACTAAAATTAATACTAGCCTGGTTTCTGTATTCTCAGCTTCTTACATCGTGCCTTCCATGAATGTTTTGAAAATTACTTTAAAGGTCAGTTGAAAAAACAGCTGCAAATGTACCTCTAAGTCTGAATGGTTCCATAGTCCTGTAAGAACTTGTCTAATATTATTCACCATTTTAAGCGCAGTTGCTGAGGTTAATTAGATTTCTGACCCCTAAAAATTTTATGTGTCTCTGATGACTTACTTCCCAACTGATAATTTTGTGCGAGAAACAGAAAAAGAATAACAAATAGACTATGAATAAATAAACTCTTCATATTCATTCATATGAGGACAGAGAATATGTTTCTGACATTTAATTAAATATCCAAACGTCCACAAGATCTATAATAAACCACTTTGCAAGACGTCTAAATGTCAGAGAAAAACACATTTTACATGAAATGTTTTTCTACCACTGAAGCTGTGAAGAAGATACAGCATTTTTTAAAAGGCACAGAAACAACAAGTACATATTTTATCTTGAAAGTACTTTTTCAAAGGCTTCTGAACAGCTAGTTGTTTGCAGTGTGACGAGTGGAATTATTTTAATTTATCACATAGGAGTTTGAAACATTAGTTTTACAGATATGTCAGGCTGTTCTAATATAATGCAAGTACTGAGACTTATGCTATTCGATGCATAACAAAACACTGGAAACATTAAATTGATTCACTTACTTAAGTTCACCTGGCACATTTCACTGGGATCTGAAGATTTTTTCCTGTATTTAAATGCTGAAGAAAAACTGTTCTAACCTATTCCCCACATACATATTACTTCTTCCTTCCTTTTTTGTCAAAATTTTGACAACATCCTCTGACCTGCCCCAGGGATGTGCTATGTACTTTCCCCTTCTATATCCACCCCATGGCTGTGATCTCGTTAATGTAATTGCAGTGAAATGCAAGTTTCCTATATGAGCATTTCACATCGTAGGAAACAAGGGACAACTGCAACTTTCCTTCATTCGTGGTTTCATGTGGATATGGTAGCCCATTGTTAGAAAGTTGACTTGCCAAGATGACAAGTGTTGCCAGAATTGCTTTGACTTGTCTCTCTGCTTTTGAAAGATAAATAAAATACAGGAGCAGTTTGTACAAAAGGTGCTGAAAATATGGTCAGAATGAGATTCATTTGCTAGTCTTTTTTTATCGTGGCATAGCATTCCTTTTGAAATGCTGGGAGGTTTTCCCCTTCTTGCATAAAGATCATTGTATATTATGGTCATAGGTCAAATAAAGATCTGCAAAGTGGCCCAAACAGCAGCTATAGAAAAAAAAAATGTCAGCATTTTCGGAATGAACTGCAAGGGAAGAGGCCATGAAGAAAATAATACAGGCTTTATATGGAAGAAAGCTCAGGCTGTCAGTTTGCTTCTCTGGAGTAGTTTCTCCTGTGCAAGCATATACCTTTGCACTGTATTTCTTTGCATGAGGTATTAAACATAGAATTAAACTGTGCAAAAATTATGTATCTTCCACTTGACTCCAATATACATAACCTGTATTTCCCATCAGTTTAGAAGTGACATTCTGGCTACCTGTTTGGAGGCACTGGCTGCTACAGTTGACCTATTGGTAAATCACTACGGAATATAGTACTAATCTCTTTTAAACTAGCAGATACAGCATGACAGCATTTTATGGAGTTAGATCATCTCCAATGGTGTCATCCCAGCTGACCTGTCACAACATCATGCATATTGACATAATGCAATACCTTTGTCACTTTGTATCACCAGCTTGGATAGTTAGATGCTACTTCTTTCCAAGGGCAACTATGGTAAATGTCATTGCATTTGCACACCGTGTCAAAGCAAATGCAATTGTTTTCACATGTCAGTCACCACTGTGTGTCTGGTCTGCTGTTACCTGTAGTGTAAATGGATAGTTAATTAAATTGTCTTCACAAAGCTTTGTAAAAAATCTATTAAACAAAGAATCACTGGTATAAACAAACAAACCTGGGTCACAGTTTCAGCACTTTGACCTCTTTAGTGGATTTTCTGTTTTTATCAGGAGAGCTTCCTTACATTCTTCCCTAATTTACCACCAATATTATAAATATTATGAAACAGGTTTTTCTTTTTTTTTTTTTTTTTGAAAGAAGGATAAGATTTGGCACTGATTGTTATTAGTCTGTTCAGAATACAGGAGGAAGGTTAATTAGCTTTTCTGACCTGAAGAGTCTAGGAAGGTATCCCTGGTGACTCACTAATTGCTGCTCAATGCATAATAGTGTCTGTGAAGCAAAGTGCATGAAGCTAGACACTGATAATAATGTTACTTTGATTTAAAATTCTATACCTGCAAGGACATAATGCTGTTTCAGTACAGCATGCACTCCACTGATAGATTTAAATATTCCCCAACTATTCATTTATTATATTGGCAATGCTGGTCACTAATCTTAATTTGAATTTATACCAGGAACAACTGTTTTTCTTAGACTGAAAGTAAAATGCTATTTAGGGTATCTTTAAAGCATATTCTGAAAGTATTTTCTCATGCGTAATAAACATGTTTTCCATTAAGACTGGTGTACATGCTTACAGAGTTGACTTATTTATTTACTATGCTGATATGTCATACAAGGAATATATAATTTTTAATAAAAATAAAGAACTAGTGCATGTTCAGAAAAATGTCTCTAAACTGCAAGAAACAGAGACGTATTATCTTTAATAATGGTGTGAGAACAATATAGCACAAGGAATTTTAGGAAAATTAAGCTCACAGAGTATTAGAGAATTATTGAGTGTACATGTCCTTCCTTTTGATATCTATCAATTGACATATAATGATAAGAATTTTAATAGGCAGTGTAGGTATGTACTATTAGTTCAGTTAATCAGTAGTTGTCACATCTGTTTGTTAAAAATCTACCGTAGAACAAAATACAAATTTGCTCCTCTTAGAACGTCCAGTAGGGTAGTTTTCTTGAATAGCCTTTTGTTTAGAACTATTTAGTTTGTTTAGTCACTATAAACACATTTTTCATGTAAGATTTCTCTCTGGTGCTAGTGGTGCAGCTTTCTTTAAATAGGTATTCTAGAGATGCTCATTGGATCAGTTATAAAATATTTCTTCAGCAGTCTGTCCTCCCGTAATAGATTCCTACATTAACATCCATGTCCCATTTGCATTAAGTATATTACTTCCAGTTTCCTGGTCAGTGTTGGAAGGGTAGGTGTGTCATTCACATTCATTTTGACTACAATTTGCAAAATCAACCAGCTGTATTCATTCAGTGACAAACTATAGGCTTAACTGACAAACTTCTAATATATAATCCTGGAGTTTTGGATTAACAAAAAAAAATAGTTTATGATATATTTTCCCTCTCAGCAACTTATACCACAGTTTAAGGGGTTTTGTGTAGTTACCCTGATCCATCTGCTAGTTTATTCACCACCTTCCTTCCTTGCATCTATTCTGCCCTGAGCCAGCTGATAAAATTGAGCCAGAGCTACACATTAGGAGGGTGCTGACCCAACAGGAAAACCTCATGTACACTTGCCAACACTTATTTATATAGGCAGTTGACAGTAGTGATATAGCCTGGAGATGAAGCAGTAGAAAGGAAAAAATGTAAATGTTCAGACATTTCTTCTGTTAAGGCTGGCACATTGTTTATTACTGTTCCGGTTCTGAGCTATAAATGAAAATAAATAGTTTGAATGATACATCTGCCCTGCCCACTGTTTCTTTGTTAGGATAGCTTGCCAGTATTTTGGGTAGTAAGAGGACTATGGATTATTAGTTTCTGTAGAAGATCCATCTCAGTCAGAGAACAAATTACCAGTTCTGCGAAGGTTTCTGCTTTCTCTGGGCAGACTGTGGGCCTCCTGCTGCATGGACATACAAGGATATCCCATCCCTAATACTCCAGTTCTATCTCTCCTAATACTCTCATTCCATGCTGTACAAGGGAATGGGATACCTAAGTAGTGTTGGGAGAAAAGGGGAAGAAACGGCACTCAGATCTTCTTTTCTTTCTGTTCCCCTGCTCATAGCAATGGTGCAAATTCCACAATCTAGCATCCTGCATATCTTTATACCTTGGCTCCAGACACAGTCCCTGATGCTGTCTGTCTGTCGGCTACGGACAGCAACAGGAACAGCACAGATTTTCTTCTGTGTTTTGGAAGACTTAACCTACACTCCTGGGGACACTAAGGACTCTGCCTGAGCAATCTGCAGGATGATATTTACTAAATCAGCATTATGGAAACCAAATCTTTGTCCTATGCTCTTCTTTTCCCAGTCATTTCTATTTCAGCTCAGATATCCAGTAGCTTGACAGATAAGGCATTACCAAATCACAAAAGACCTTACATATATCTTGAATTTCCTGTCTGACCTTATTAAAATACAATCTGTTGCACAGAATTGCATAATAGATGTGTTACAATGTGACCTGACATAATAAGTTACTCCCATCATAAAAGCAAGAATACATGCAAAAAGCGACTATTTTTCTTATCAGTTAAGCAGCGCTCAAAGTAAACAGCAGTTCAAGTCAGTTGAATCTAGCACGTATTTAATTTAACAAAAATTAAAGCAGATGTCTACTAATGTATGGGATATTATTTTTAGGCTTTTTCTGAGAAGTATTCTATCTGTAATATAATCCTTTATTCATTACATTATCTTACTGCTCATTGAATTGGAATTATTTTCATCACCTAAAATGAAATCCTGAGTTCTTGTTCAGGGTCAGGTTTTCTTACCCCTATTCACCTCTTAAATAGTGTGCACGGTTTGGCCACAGCATGACTCTCCTACCCCTCCACGTACGAGCTTTATCACTTGCATAAAGTGTCTGGTTTTGGTATTTCAGTTAGGAAACTAGTAGTCTAGCCCACTGTTCATTTTGTTTATTTACTAGGATATTGAAGATTTGCTCATTTTCCAGGCCTTTGTGCTGTACAGTTATAAATTTCTGCCAAGTCCAGCAAGGTTATTTATTGCCACAATTGGAGCTTTGCTCCATGCACAGATTTTGTAGTTTCCGCTGCAAACACTGAAGTATTGCTCCATGCAGTTACAACATGGCTGAAATGAGCTAATAATTCCAGCTAGATTTCCCTTATATCCTGAACTTTACTTTAAATTAATATATATGCTCTCTTTTGTCTGCATTCTGTTCATTTGCTTTATGATTATTCTTTTTTCATTATCCTATTTTTAGGCCTTTCTTAGCAACAAGGAGAACTAGAAATGTCATTTAACCAAAGCCCAGATTTCCGTTACATCCATAGTTTTGCTTTAAAAACAAAATCAAATTATTTTCAATAAACTTACATTATTTGGTTCCATTGTGAGACAGTTTCTCTTTCCAGCTTTCACTGTTACTAAAACTTATTTGCCCTTCTTACTGTCATACCCTTCTTTTAGCATTTTGTAATATAGTTGTAAAACCATGCGTAGTGAGGTGTGTTAGATGCTTTTAACTTTGTTTCAGAAGGTGTAGTTGCTCAGTTCTGTGAAACCTGGGGCAGTTACAATATTTGTCAGTACTTTGAGATTTATAGTTTCAGAGGCGTTGTTTAGATAACCAAGATTTACACATAAGACTATAAACTAGCAACAGGCAAAATCCACTTTCCAAGCCTAAACATGGAAAGTTTAGTATGGTTTATGCATCATCTTGTGAGATATAAGGATAGGACACCACAAAGAGAGCCAAAACCGAAGAAAACATCTTACAGATGGGACACTCTGGGCAGGAACTTTAAACAGTCCCACTTCTCTGTGTAATTTTGGACACATGCTTTATCTATACACTGTATTTCACTATAATTTAAACAGTTCAATATCTGCAACAACTGAATCAAGACTCAAACCACCAGGAAGAAAGCTGGTGCTTTTTGTGAGATATATTCCTGTAGGCTTTTCAGGTGAGAAGCATTCTGCTACTGAGCCTTTGCTGCTGCCGATTTGCCCAGTGACACTATGGAAATGCACAGAGGAAGGGTACCTCTTGAAGAACAAAATAATAGACAACCAGGATTCTCCATGTTCAAAGGACTTATTTGCCAGTTCTACTCTGCAAAAGTGCTGCCTTGATTCCTCGAGATGAGGAAAAAAAAATAAAATTGAAGGATGAGGAAGAAATGTTCTGCACAGGGGCAGTGTTCCAGCAGAGCTTAGGCTCATGTTGGTTCTGCATCACCCACATTGGTATGTGGTACAGCAGAGACAGCAAAAATAACAAGTCAGATGGAGAAAGAATAGGGAAAGCTTCTTTCTTAATCCTTTTCTATATTGTGGTTTTGAGACAAACATCATGTCTTTTCTCCCACTCATGTTCTAAATGTCCTTATATGTGTACCTTATTCTTGGAGCTGGTGTCTCTTGAGTGGAGAGATTATGAGTCTGATTCTACACACCTGAAACAATTGAAGCCTTTGCTGTGAGCTTTAATATAAGTGGAATCAAGCACTAAACTCTACAGCTGTAAGCAGAAACAGATCAAAGCTTTCTCTTCTCTCATAGGCAGCCTATGCCTTAGGGGTGAGATGTGGATGTGCCTGTGTTTCAGGCCAGAATTACAGAGCTGGCCTAGACCCACAGGAGCACTGGCCTTACTCAGGCAACACAGACTTCCATCAGTGCAGGTAACTTCTAGCTGACACATTGTCCCTAACCCAGACATCTGATGAGTTCAGGTAGTACTGGAGGACAAACAGCATGAGAAGGTATGATAAGAGAGCAATGACCATCATAAGCATTAGCTCATTATCTACTCCAGAGGTGAGGGGGAGGTTAAAACCGCTGGCAGGATACTCTAGGGAACCAGGGTCATACCTAGGGGAAACTGCTAATTTTTATCTGTAGTTCAGCTGAAATTTCTCTTGTTCTCAATACAGCATACTTTGTTTTAAAACAGTAAAGCCAGAGCTTTCAGAAATATTACTTCTCAAAGGCACCTAGGGGAGATAATTTAGTTCTCTCAGGTTTACTGGGTGGGGGCTCATGCCAAGAGTTGTTTAATTTTTCCGGCTGGAGCCTCCAGGTAATTGAACCTGACAACACCTGGCAGAAGGGTTCCACCGAGTATCTCATTCATTGTGTAGAGGCATTTTTAAGTCACCCCTCATCACAATGTTTGAGTAATGAGGACACATATCTTCTTTGGGGGTTCTTTTTTGTCTCCTATCTTCTCAAAACAGTACCATAATCCTGAGGTAACAACACAGCAGAGGCAAAAGATATGCACTAAAATGGGGTTCTTATCTGCAGTTTTATTATCCCATGCAATATTCTTGCAGAAAATTACTTTCTGAAATGTGCTAAGCTGCTCTCTGGCTCTCCAGGGCTCTGTTCACAATTTTCTGTAAGTGATTTTTGTTTAATTTGTAGCAATACAGGGATAGATATCTTTCACCCTGACTGCCATCAACTTAATTGTAGCTATAGGAAATGTAAAGGCTATCTGACTGGTTTTATTACTGAGAGTAAAATAATGGGCTATTGTTTGTTTTTCTGTTTCTGTATGGCACAGTGGCTAAATCAGTTCATGTCACTTTGTCATCATAAATGTTTCATTTTAGTAAGAATTAATTTTTAGCTAGAGGAAGACCATGTTACCTGTAGTCCTTGTTCCTAATTAGAATCATAGAATAGTTTGGGTTGGAAGGGACCTCAAAGATCCCCTGGTTCCAACCCCCCTGCCCTGGGCAGGGACACCTTCCACCAGACC
>JANZLQ010000009.1:27410770-27479012 GCA_026212715.1 Elanus axillaris | reverse complement strand
CCCCCAAAGTGAGATGGGGGAGAAAATCAGGGAAAAGAAGTAAAACTGGTGGGTTGAGATAAGAACAGTTTAATAGAACAGAAAAGAAGAAACTAATAATGATAATGACAACACTAATAAAATGACAACAGTAATAGTAAAAGGATCGGAATGTACAATTGGAGTTACTTTAGACTAAACATTACTTAGCAACACCTGAAACCATCAGTGTGTTATCAACATTCTTCTCATACCACACTGTACCAGCCACTAGGAAGACACTTAACTCTATCCCAGCTGAAACCAGGACATTAATCATTACGTAGACAATGTGTTTCAGCAGTTCAGTTCTACAAGCCTCAAATGCACTGACCTCATATTGACGTCAGTAATGGTGCTGTTTACTAAGTACTCCCAAAAATATGAACTGCATGTATAAAACTGCAATATTCAGTCTTATCTTTTTCTAACCTCACCATGTTTTTGAGCAGAACTGTATGAAGTGAAATGTATATCAAATATTGTTCAAGTAGCATTTCTTTTTGTTACTTATGCCACTTTGCATCTGTAGCCTCGTTGTTGAAATTGTTAATGATGACATACCTAGAAGTGGTGTTTTGGGAATCAAATATGTAAGTAAAATGGATAAAGTATTGATACCTCAGCAGGTACATGACTTTTTCTGTAAGTCTGCTATTCAAAGGTCATCAACACCTTGAGCTGCTATTTATATTCATTTGAAAAGACTGCAAGTGCTCAGCTCCTCATAAAGCTAGTTCTTACTGAAGGCTGCTTCATCTCAGCTGTTCCTGTGGAAAAACTGAAATATGGCATAATGATATGTTTTGCAGAAAGTGTCTCCTGACCAAAGAAAGCATAGATTTTTAACCAAAATTATTTGCAAGGTAAAAAAAAGAAAAAAAAAAACCAAACAAACAAAAAAAAAAAAAAGTTGTAGACTTTTCTTCCAAAGCTTTGGTTTTTTTTTTTCAACATGATAAAAGTTTGTACTAGGTAGGCTTTTCTTTTTCTCACAAAAGTTTCAGTTATTCAAGGTGAAAAATACTTTCTCTCAACCAGCTCTATCTTCACAGTATTAAATAAAAGCATGCCTTTGACTTCTGTGAATAACAGTAAATTAATAGATTCTGGCTGCTGCAAACGTTTCTGTGGATGCATGTTCTACTTCTGAAAACTGAGCTTTTAATAAGAGGATATAACTTTTTAATTATGGCAGACTACTGAAAAGAAAGAGATAAGAACATAATTCTCCCTTGCACAGACTCTTTTGCTGAAAATTAGGTGGCAGTCTTAAGTTTCAGCAGGACTGACACTTTTTTCAGAACATTAACTAGGATGACTAATATACATTCTCCCTCTTTCTCTAGCCGCGAAATATAAATGCAAGTTAGAGATGAGGCATAAAGGATCTTTTTGACAACTTGACTCTAACAGTTTGGTAGAGCTACCATACTGCTAAAGAAATGCTGGGACCCAGAAACTGGGAATGGGAAAGAAAATAAGTTAAAATTATTTTCTTTGGGGGAGTGAAAGCTGGAGCATTTTTCTTCTAGTATTTCATATATATATATATATATATATATATAGTACAACTTGGGTTTTAGAATTCCCAGAACTCCCAGATCTGTGTAGGTGTATGAATTTTTTGATCATCTGATAGAATCTTACCTTTCAGTCTAAGATATGTCTAATTAGGCTTGGAGGCCACATCTGCTCCGTGCCCAGGGCATGATAGCACTTGTGATGATTCGGGAACATAGACTAATGTCTGCCACTTAACCACTGCAGTCTGATTTAATTCAGTAAATGTTGCATTATCAGCCTTTACCCTAATTAACAATGTCTTGTGATTTATTTCCTTTAGTCCCATATACTATCAGAATTGCAGCAAAGAACAGTATAGAATTTTCTGCATACAGTGATTTGTTCTAGAAGACTACTTTCCTATGACAGGTTGTATCAGCTGAATAGTTGCTGAAGCTCATTACCTTTTGGTAGCAAAACTATTAAACTTTGCTTTTTCCTTGTTGTTCTGTGGTTCTACAAATTATAATTAAACTATTAATTATGGTAGCTACTTAAGTGTGACAAATTAAGTTGACTATATGGCAAAGTCACTCAGTACCCTTGAGAAACGCTGCCTTGGTTTAAAGACATTGAGCTGAAAATGGAATGTTTAACAACAAGCTCCATCCCCTGGTGAAACTGTGATTAAAAAAACACTTGCTTCACACAGTGCAAGGCCTACACGTAACCTCTTCCTCCTCTTTACTCTTCTCACCTATTCTATTCTGTATCTCAATCAAGATTTTCTAAGCCTTTCACACTAATGTCTTCTTACAGCTATTTTAAAGGCACAACCGAGAATCCTAATGTCAGAGGTTAGTATACCGAGAAGGTGACAGCCAGATGAAAATCAACATTATTGCATGGAAGCAAGTTAGAACAAAAACTTCATTTTCACATGTGGACAGCTCCAGATTTTCATATTTGTTTTCTTTACCATTTTTTCTGAAAATTTTGGCAAGTCTTTTCTCTGTAGAGATCAAAATTGGTAAAAATTGCAAAATGTAATATTATTTGCTTTTAAAGAAAGGCAAATTTTAAAAATTAGATTTGTCTTTATGTTCTTGGGTTTTTTTGTTCTAGTTTTGTTTTTCTTTGAACAGTAAGGACATAATCACTATGTTTTAAAAATAATGAACAAAACCCAAACGTAGTTCCCAAAAATGGGAACAGACATTTTTTGGTAATGTACAATTTCACTGTACATTTTAATGTCTGCTTTGCAGAGGCCAGTAGAAATCTCCGTACAAGTTTCTTCATTTCTTTAAAGGAGTTGGTAGCTTCAGTATTATCAGACAAAGAATGTGGTTTGCAGTAAAATGTTTCCTGCAAACATCATGTTACTTAATGTGTCCCAAGCCTGAAAAACAAACTCCGCAGAAGTAAGGAGATTTGTTTTAAATGCTGTTTGCTAGGAGCCCACACTCTCCTTCTGCTCACAGTGGGCATTTATTACTTTAGTTTGATTGCATTCTTTGCACCAGATTCAACCTTGAGTCTCAGGTCACTTCTGGAAAGGCACTGGACCAAGATTCCATTCTAAAAATTCAGTTCTGTGTTTTAGTTCTGTTATCTTTTGGGGTTCCAAGTATGGCTTAGAAGCTCTCTGACTCAGTTCATCATCAATAAAATTGGTTGGGTTTGTTGGGGTTTTTTTTAAGACATTGCTTAGATTTACTGTGTTTTTAGGAGGATTTTTTGTCTTGAGTAAATGTTCTCATTTTATTTCTGTTCTCTAAGTGTCTGCAATAGGAGTTTAACCTGAACGAGGAATGAAGAAATTGCTGTTTTAGAGAACAATTTTTAAAATGGTTCTGTTATTTCTGCCCCATTTAAAGTTCAATAAAGCTGTTGAAGTAATTTGATTTTCAGCTGAAGACGAGCAGTAGGCACATACTTGGACAACAATATATCATTTGGTAATTGTTACTTTATTGAAAATGCTGATTATATGGAACTATCTTACATGCTAGAGTCAGAGAGGAAAAATTCATCTTTTTACTTCATAAGTATGTAACGGAGCTTATAAATAAAGAAATCTATTAGACAGCTACAAAATATGTTGCATTTCAAATCTTATTTCTCTCTAGAAACCATGTAGTCCAACCACGCTGCTCAAAGCAGGGTCAAACAGAGCAGATTGCTCAGGACTGTGTCCATCCAGGCATTTAATATCTCCAAGTATGGAGACTCCACAACCTCTCTAGCAAACTGTTCCAGTGTTTGACTAAGTTAAAAAAAAGTAAAATAGAAGTATAAAGGTGTTTCTTCTGCTTAAATGGAATTCCCTGCATTTCAGTTTGTGCTCTTGTCCTTGTCAAGGTGAGGCTGACTGACCTGTAGCTCCTCAGATCCTCCTCCTTGTCCTTCTTGCTTTCTTCCAGTCCTCAGAAATGTCCCCTGATCTCCACAGCTCCCTGCATTTTCTCTTTAGAATCAGTAGCCAGCTTCTGTTTGAGAGAATTTCTCCTGATAGTTTAAAAGCCCTTCTGGTATGCTGGGTATTCATCCACTGTAATCGTGCTGCCTCTTGATCTTCACTTTGAAATCATGTTTTTGAATTTCAGGAAAATTCATGTCTTTGGGGGCAAAAAGGGGGGGAGAAGTCAATCCCAGAATGTTACTCTTCTGGTTTCATGCTGCCAAGTGAGGAAAAGCTCCCACTGACGTCAGTGAAATAAATTTTTTTTTCTTTATGGTTCCATTCTCTCCCTGAACAAGCTTGTCTGTCATAGTGTTAGTCTAAATTTGGATTTCTATCAGCAAAAACTGTTTTCTTCCCTATTCTTTTTGGGTGACGTTTTTTGGAATCTAGAACTCATTAAATTTTAAGGCTGGTTGCCTTAAGCCAAGCGTTGTCATTATGCGTAACAATGATTCATTATCCCCCAGAAACCTCTAATATAAACATCTGTCTGTTAATGAATTGTTTGGCTAAGTCACAAACTTATCAGACAAGATGTGAATCCTTTTGAGGTTAGTTGAGTAATTAAATTCTTTTTTCACTGCACAACCCTCACTTAGCTTTTGCATGTCAGAAGTCTAAGCAATGCCTTCAAAGAAATACCTCTCAAAGAATGAAAAGCCTGGCATGATACTGCAGTGGGGTGGAGTATTTGTTGAACCATGCCTAATATTTACATATAAAGAAAACAAATAATTATGGAAAACATTTCTATAAAAAGAAACCAGAAAGGATACCGTTAGGATGAATCAGTTGACCAGTACATGCTTCGGGCAGAGCATATGTGGATGAAGGGAATCATCTGTTCTGGTTTTCCAGTGTTTAAGGCACTGTGTGATATACATTACAGCTAGCCTTAAGCAATCCAAAGTTATAACATTATCTTTTTTTAAATGGACCATTTAGGACTCTTTCTTTGATCTACACTAAGAGTAGGGGGTTTTGTTGTCTTTTTGGTAACAATGAGGGTGGAATACTTTGTCTTTATTTTAACAGAAGAATACCCAAAAATGGGCTTAATGGGGTAAAAGACCGTGATGCTGACAATGAAAACAATGATGAAACAGCCTTGGAAAGCAATCAAAACACTTAGTATTTGATCCTTCGTTATTGAATGGCAAGAGTGCATATGTGGGGAGAGGGGAGCTGCTTGACTGTTTCAGTGTCTGACAGTGGAATCACAATGTAGGAACTGACTGGCTGGAACCATGTAATAATATGTTGTCCTGATGTATGTTGGTTTAAAGTCACAGTGTGGGTGAAGCTCTGCTTGCTCACACACTAGTATCTCAGTAACTAATACTTTACTTGCATTGGTATCATTCACAAAAGTGGCACGTTTGATTTACATGTTGCTTTCTGTTTGTACATTCAACTGAGTTGTCGCATGGCCAGGTTTGTTGTTTAACTATGCACAATTCTTACACTTCACCTTTCTTTATATATCTACACAGTGACATCTAAAATTGTAATTTTATTCAAACTTCTGTATTGATTTAGATCTGTTAGATAAACTGATGTTAAACTGAATTTACTTAAATTTGTGAAATAAGTAATTCAAAACAGATAGACATTACTTACTTGCTCATCCGTATAGTTTCATTGAAGAATGCAGTGGATCAAATTCCCTTCTCACAGAAGCAGTAGCAAATTAGTATAATACCATTTAAATCTTTGAAATAAATAAATCTAGCATAAATAAATCCCCAGGCCAGAAATACATGTCTGAAAGCCGATCTTATTCTTTCTTTCCCTTGTTTAAAGTAAAATTAAGCAAATGGTTGAATGCCTTCCTAAATCAGGGCAGAAGATTGAAGTCTGATCCATTTAAGCTACTCGTGAGGGTAAAAGTGGAATATCTAGCTTCTTTTTCAAAGTGGTAAGTCTATTATGAAAAAGTAACAATTTTTTTTTACCTTTTTCCCTGCTTAATTCACTGAGATGTTTCTGTATATCATATTCTTAGAACACATGTATGTACAGAAGAGAATGTTTGTATCTATGTTATCCTATCTAGTAAGAAAAGGCTTTTATTCCTAAGAGTGAATTATTCTTGAGGGAATCTGACATCTTCTAGGAAACCTAACTGGCAAAAGTAATAAGTAGTAATAAAACAGAAGGAATCTTTGTAATCTCAAGATTAATGGATAAAATCTTTATGCTGAGGGTTCTCCTCATCAACAAACTGCTGTTTCCACCTATTTGCATTTTAATGGTTACCCTAGTTCTGAAGTTAAAATTACAGACTTTTCCCAGCTGTTCTTTAAATGCTACATTATAATTTTGAGGAAGCATCATACGTAATTATATTTAATAGACACAGAATTGATTGAAACACTTAACAAAAACAAAAAGCCCAGACCTAATTTTGTAAACATGTTATTGTACAGTAACCCCCAATGAGTTTGTTCTTAAATCTCCTAATTAATTTTTAATTAAAAAGCTCAAAGATGCTGTTACACTTCTTGTTGTAAATGGCAGCCTTATGTAAGCATAAATGACTTAGCTGCTTAGACAAATATCTTCCATTAAAATCCATGTTAATGAGAACTCCTGAACACAGTATTTCAGAGATTTAAACAGTGGCAACACTAAAATAGCCTGAATATCAAGTTGTAGTTTGCTCTTCTTTATTCCTCCTTTCTTTTTTGTCCAAGAGATAGGTTCGTACAGAACTTAATAAGTTTGCACATGACAAGCTGTCCAAATTTCCACTTAGGCTCATCAGTCCTCTCCCCATTGCTACTACCACACTATATATAGCATTAACTAGCAAATGATAGGGCTGGTCCAACTAATCTCTACTTATGAGGGCAAATGGGCACCATGTCAGTAAACTTTTATGCAGATTTGCTTCGTTAAATAGATGAACACTCCTTTTACGAATGAAACACTAATCTACTGAAGTAAAACACAGACTAACCAATTCCCAACCTCACATATAAAAAGGATCTAGCTTTCCATGATTTTAGTCCATCTTCTCATTAAAACCAGCCAGAGGATCTAAGCCAGTAGCTGAAACACAGCGTGTTGCTGTGGGAATGGGCTCATGTCACAAATAGAGGATTATTAATAGCATAAAACCAGCAAGTGCTCCTTTCAGAGAAGCATCTTTAATAGCAGGGGGAAAACACTCGAGACAAAATCTCATTTGCTATGTTTTTCTTACATTTTTAACCAAGAAGGGATGGGAGGTGGATATGGAGTGATTTCTGTGGTTTAATTATCTGTCTTCTGTATGATTATTAACACTACACAGAGAAGAAACAGAATTTAGAAGGCTGGATGTTGTAAGCTTATTTTTGCAAAGCTGCAGTTTTCATTTTAAAACGTGCAAAGTTTTGTTGTTAGGACAAGGGATTAAAAATAGTGATGTTTCCTCTTAAATTCACAGTAGCTTCCCCCTCATACATTTTCTTACCAGGTTCTTGATATTTTAGAAATGGAAGCTGGTGCAAAAATCACTCGGGCCATTTAGAACCAGATTTTTTTAACCATACCAGGAATAAATGCCAATACATACCTTCAAAACCAGGAATGCCCATCCACTTAATTTAATGGCAAATATCAGCTCATGTTCTCCTTTGGGCACAAGACAGTATTTATTGTAATGTATATCCCTATTTTTTAAAATTACTATTTTTAAAAAAAATTCTTATTATTTCTCTTGCATGTCTGTTTTGGAGCGTCCACTTTGGGGGTGAGTGTGGGGTGTGTGGAACCTCAGACCTACATTGTAAAAGTGAAATATCCCATACAGTCAGTTTTCATGCAAGATCTATAGTTACATTTTTTGGTGTTTGGAAATAGACTGTTGGATCATCTTGTGGAAAGTAGCACAAGGAGGTCAAAACAAGGTGACAATAGTATCTGCAAGGGAAAGGGCCCTAGAAAGTGCTGGACAACAAAACTCTTGTTTATATGTATACAAAGTACATACCAAAAGCATTTTTTACCTTTTTGCCCTATTTCTAAAGAGAGAGATTCTCTTTTTGAGCAGATTATTTGTACTGCAATAATCAATTCAACTGCTATGCTGTGAAACTTGTCTCAGAGATATTTAACTACCTGATAAAACCTTTTTGCAAGACTGCTTCATGGGTGATTTTTTTTTTTTTTTTTTGGTCATTCTTGCTTCAGTAAAAAAAGTTGAGACAGCTGGTGTAATCAGTTTCTGTGCGCTATATATTTTCATCTTTCATCTTTATTGGTGACTTGGTTGTTTTGAAAAATCATATTCAGAACATTCTGCTGCTGAAATTAGGACTTCTCTGATGTTGAAGGTAGCAGTTCTAAAAACAGTCAAATCTTTTTCAGTTCCTGGAATGCTCCAGCTACTCTGGTATAGCTCAGTCTTTAAGATGTGATACTATAAATCAAATCTGTTACAGTAAATATTTCTAGTTGCTAATGGCAGGCTTTTACAACCATGAATAGTTTCGTCATTTCGCATATTTTTTTGGTTAAGATCTGTAATAGTTACAGATCATAAGTCTGAGATGTAAATGCTATTCAAATTACCTGTTCTTAAATTGCTCACAAGAGATGTGTGCCTTGAAGAGAGCTTGATTATGAGAGCATATAACTCATCGCACTCCAAAATAAAATTTGTCCTCTCTTTTTCAGAAGTTGCTGCAGCAAATGCAAGTAAACCAGTACTAGAAAACTGTGTGCTGTAACTTGACTATATATATTAGATTTTTATGAAATTAAATTGGGCTACATACAGAAAATCAAATCTTTTTATCACTTCTTATATGATCCTGGGCTCCTACAGTCTGGAGATTTGTAATTCTCTTCCTTAACAGACCTCATACAAAACTTTTTTTCTGTTGGCACAGAGAAAGAGAGAGGTGGAACAGGAGACTCACAGGTGCCATGCTTTGTATTTTCCAAACACCTCTAAAACCCTGTTTCCCTCAACACCTCAGGACTTAGAGTCAGTTTCTCATAGTCCTGCTCTTTCCAGTCCATAGATAACTCTGAAGAAATACAAAGGAGATCTGGGTGGTGTGCTTTTTTTGGACTGTTTCTTTAGCTTTTCTCCTGTTTCTCCCAAAAGGCAGGCACTTTTGTCATCGTTAATCTGTGCACAGACCCTTGGCTTTACCACTTCAGGCTTTCAGAAAATCCTCAACTTGCATGGCAAGCCAACTACAAGGGCTTGTGTACAGTTGTGGTATAGATGGTGGCAACTATTTGTTGTCTGTAGCAAAGATGTTTAAGTGTCTAAAGGAAGGCTATTCTCAGTTAGCCTTAACTTGTAACAATGCTTTTTGTTAATCTGTGTGAGAAAGAAGTTCACCTCCCATCTTTCCATCATAGAGGCCAGAAGATGTGGTGAAAATCACAGTAGAGTAGCAGCCAAATAACTTGAAGTACTGTGTATTTGCTTGAGTATCTCTTCTTTGCCAGTGCTTAGAATCTCCCATAAGAACACCAGCTGTGCAACTTGTCCACCCAGCTGATAGTACTTGAAATCTGCTTAGCTTCAGAAATTACTTGCCTGTGTAATCTAATTTTACCCAGTGTTCTGTTTAGAAATAAGTCCATTTAGCACTTACAGATTGTTAGTTTCCTGATTTAATAGTGAAATGTTGAAGAAAAAGCAGTGTTTCTCCCTCATAACTCATGCTTTCATCCCACTTGTTCATACTCCAGTAATTGAAATTATAGTCTTATAATTGTGCAGACATTGATGATTTTGCAAATGGAGGATTATTAATAGCATAAAAACAAGAAGGACCTCTTCTCAAAATGTAATTCCAGCAAAAAAGAACCAGAAAAATATGCTTGATTATTTCTTCTTTTTTTTTGTGCATTCTTCACATTTTAATTAGGCAGAAAAAGTAGATAAGATTTTCTTTCATCAGCATGAATATTAGTGAATCATAGCACAAAAGAATCTTATGGAACATCTGAACTTAGATTTTTGTAAATTCTATTGACTTTAACATTTTAAAAAACCTTTTTGAGAAACAAAATACAACCTGGAACCAACTCTTCGTTAGTGTTTCAATATAAATTGATTTTTTTTTTTGCTTACATTTACTTACATTTAAGTAAAAATATGTACTTTGTTTAATTTTATAGAAAAGAGACAATTTTGCAGGTATTTCTGTATATAGATGCTTTTACTGTTATCTTGCCAAACCTGACATTCTTATACACTTTGTAACTAACAGGTTCTTCTGCTAGGATCTTTAGGTCTTTTAGCAAATCACAGGTGTCAAATCTATGTGTTTCCTAAGAATTTGAGTATACACTTTGAAGTGAAGCTCTGGTCAGGAAACCTTTCATCTTATTTTGCTGGGAGGTCTTGGGGCCAGACCATAGCTTTGGAGTTGCCGTTTGCCAGTGGTGCTGCCACGCTGTCTTGCAGCTGAAGGTCCCAGCTAAGCACCTGCACTGGAGATGCTCCTGTGTACCTCCTTCCTCTCTGCACACCCAGTAGTGTGGTTAGGCCCAAACCCTGAGCCACAAAGTGGTTCAGACGAGACAGTTTGTTAGGGTACAATGCCTGAACTACTGGTTAGGAGAAGGTGAATAAGGAGCAAAGAGCTGAGGGACAATGAGATCACCAGGATGCAGTTTTAACACAAAGGAAGTATTTGTAACACATTGCATGACTGAACAGTGAGCTAATGGAGGATAATTCCATGAGGATACAGTAATGATATGGATGCACTTTGTGGCTCAGCAAGTCCTGAAATTGCTGACACAATTAAGAGAGAATACCATGGAAATGGCCACTTTCCATACTTGCCACATTTCTTACACTCTTTTCCTGAGTATTTACTTTGTTGAATACCGGATAGAGAGAAATGGAATTTTTGGCATAAGTAAATCCATTCTTAGGAATGCAATTTTATTTTTCCATTGTACTTGAGGTGGGTTTATCTTTGTTTTGTACGTGTATATTTAGCAAAAGCTTTTAAAAATCAACTGTGCTATGAGCATCTCATTGCTAAGCAACAATGTATTCTTCCCTCCTACATGCCTTCTTGCTGTTCTGTGAAAAGTAAGTATAACAAATGTGTAAAGAGTAGGGTGCTTTCCTCTTGTTCGAATAATCCCTAGAGAGGCTTAGCACTGAGCAGTTCTGGTCACTTATTTCTAAGACATCCTATTGCTGCCATCTGGTTACTAGCTAAAGCAGTAATGGTCTGTATTCTACTGCTGCATTCCTGAAAACTTTTCTTGAGATCTCTGCTTGGGCATAAATTCTTCTACACAGAACATTTTTGTAGTTTATATGTATGGTGGCCATGTACAGTTTGGGATGCTTTGAGATGACCTAATACTGTGTAATCTGCAGTACAGGAAGGTGGACCCTACTCCACTTGCAGAAGAGAGTCTTGTGGCAGCTTTATGAGTGAACACACCTTGTAAGTGCATTGGCACACAGGGTATTGTTTAGGGGCTCTCCTTGTGGGGTATTACTATTAGCTCTGTTGCTTTCATGTTGATCAGAAGACAGTAAAGTTGTGGTGGGCAGGGAAGGGGGAAGAAATGTGCTTTGTCAGCTAATTGCACTTCTGGAAAATATTTGTCAAACCATCTCTTGTTTTAGTATCATTCTGGAATTAAAACAGTTTTAAAGCTCTACAGTTCAACAACCTTAAATGTTGTTTTAGTTTTCTGTGGTGCTGCACTATTGATTCAGTGCTCTTGTGAATGCCTTCAAAAGCTACCAGTGTATTCCATGAATTGTAATTTTACTTTGTAATATTAGTGTTGTCTGAACACCGCTGAAACTGCCGTGGCAAGGTCACTTTGTAGAACTAAATGCTGGCTAAGTGTTAAATATGATCATGCAGTTGTAGAACAGATCGAACTAGAAATGCTCCCTGGCTTACAGTTTGTGCCTGAACTCCTGCCATACATCAGTTTAGGAAAGCTCTAGTAGCTGTAGTCAAGGATCCCATAGCAAAAAAGTAAAGAAAGCAAAGCAGTTTCCATTTGGTGACCATCTGTTTCAGAGTACTTGGAGCACAAATTGGTCTTTCTAATATTTTGCCAAAAGTCTCCTATGCTAAGATAAGTCTAGCTTCTAGCTACCTGAATTTTCAGTGGTATCATCTTAAAGGCATCCTCAATTTCCTCTTTACCACAAAGGCTGTTTAGTTACATATATCCTAACTCTGTTAGAGGATTGCCTGAATTCCTTTGTGAATTCTGCTTATTTGTGTGAGAAAGCAGTTGTGAAATGAACACGGCTGTGAACTTGAACAAAATATTGCGCACT
Source organism: Elanus axillaris (assembly GCA_026212715.1). Lineage (NCBI taxonomy): Eukaryota > Metazoa > Chordata > Aves > Accipitriformes > Accipitridae > Elanus > Elanus axillaris. Next base: position 27,466,734 of record JANZLQ010000009.1, on the reverse strand, counting down.
AAGGCTTGATGTGGATGTCCTTATTCCTTCTTCAAGGAGGAAAGCCTTTAGGCTGTTAATTAGTGTAGTGTGGGATGGCTATTCCAAACCCATGTTCCTTTTTTGATTAGTCATTTTAAACTTAGCTGCAAAAAAACATTTAAGGCATTGCTATCCCAAAGAAGGCAGCAGAACTATTCTGCAGTTCAAGTTACACATTTTGTACCTATATACTCATCTAGTTAGAAGTTCCTGTGGTAATATTGGTATTGGAATAGCAATCTTACATAAAATAATATAGGAGTCAGTGGCAAAACACAGTGATCTTTTCATGCACTGGCTTTAAGATCAGATCGATAAACTACCAAACATTTGCATATGTAGAAAAAGATTGCAAAGACCATGCTGTACTGCTGTGTGTACTTTTTTCATGGGTGGGTAAAGACCAGGCAGGCAGTTAAGAAGTAGAGAGTCATAGCTCCACCTAATGAGCCAGGTAACAACTGAGTTAACACAGTGTGGAAGTAGGTTGCAGAAGAAAAGATACGTAATTCCCTTCCCCTGTAGCAAGGGAGAAGCAGCAGCCACAGTATTGATCTCCTGTTCAGAATTTATTCCTCCGTTGTTCCTCCAGTGCAATGACATCATGCACTTTAATCAGAGCAAATAGTTAATATTCTGTGTAACCTACAACAAAGTAAAAATAATGTCATGTGCCAACAAGAATACAGTCCATTTACCCATAATGCTTCTATCTATACTCTTCTCATCCATTTTTAATGATCATTTTATGTTTTCCCCTTATTTCTTTTCCTATATTATTGTATACACAAGGGGAAGAATGAACAAAGTTAAATTGTTTCTTGGGTTTTGCTGAGCTGCCTGGTGGGTAGATAAAAATAGCAAGTGCCAGTGGCAAACTCTCCCGAAAAGTGCTAGCACATTGTGAAAGTGCTAACACATTGTGCTATTGAATCAGCACTGAGAAATCGGATTTTCCTCACAACACTTTCTTTAAACTTAAGGTGACCTTTAGGAATGCATTTGCATCAATGTAGAGAACCTTATTACTTTGTCGTATCAATGAGTAAGTGCTGTCGTCCCAAAAAAAGTTCAGCTATGGGTCCTGGAAACTCCTTTTTCTCCTAGGCTTGATAGGACATTATTGATTCTGGTACCAGAACAAACAAGCCACAGAGATGCAGTGATGAGAGGTATTGTCTTTGGGAAGATATTTCTGTACAGTAATTTATAGTTCAGTATTGCAGAAAGTTCCTATTTATGAAAGGCTTCACTGTATCGTTTCTGAAAACCATTTCTATATACTTGATAATTCCCGCTGCTTTCTCGAAATTCCACAGAGCCTGAGGTTATCTACAGCACAGGCACTGACACAATTTTTAAACAGGCTTTAGGGCAGCAGAGCTATCTTGGATGTGGCTGTTGTCTTGCATATTGATTATGTAGAAAAAGTTTTACCTTATGGGGTCAAATTCTTAAGCTCTTACTTGTGGATCAAATTAACAGAGATTGAGAGCTGCTGTGCCACGTATTGATTTTGAAGCAAGCAAGAATTGCTCAGAACTTCTTACAGGCAGGCCTGAATTGATCAAAGTTAAAGACTTAAATTATTTTACACAATAACCCTAATCCAAAGCTTACTGAACTCGATGGAAATATTATCTGCTTCCATGGACTTTAAATGAAGGTTTATATTACAAGTTAGACTCAGAACAGGTCACGACCAGTAGAATTGGACAAATATTTAGAAACTTGGGTGCTAAAAATTAGACTCTTGAGTCAAACACGGTATCAAAGAATGAAATATTCACAGCAAGATAGAGGAGGCAGTAGATTGCCAGTGACTTTGAAAACAGTAAGACTTAAGTAGCTGCTTAAATGTGGAATTTAAAGAAGCCAGAAAAAAACCTGGAAAAGTGCATTTTTTAATGCATTTTAACTGGCTTGTATGTGTTCTCTATAGACCGAGGGCAGCAGGAATATGATTTTCAAAAGGCAAAGACATGTTTTCAGCACAGCAGGTAGTGGTTCAATCCCTGTTGTTACCCAAGATCTCCACTGCAATAATGTACGTGTGCTTATAGTATAAAGTAAGAAGCATAACAACATCAAAGATTAGCATAGAAACAGCGATAGTGAGCTGGAATAAAATTGGCTCTAACTTTTATGAGACTCCCCGTGCAATATTCCTTTACTTAGATATTTTATTAGTATATTTGGTCTAATATGCAGAGCAAAACTTGCCCTGATAATTCACTGTGGGAACTGTATACGTAGCAATTACTGATCCTATCTCAGTCTGATATATTAGTTTAAATAACCAAATAATAGTTACAGAAGTTTAAAGCAGATGGCATCAACATTTCATCTAATTTGTGACTAAGACTCACTGCCTTTTGTATTTGTATTTAGAATGCAATAATACCATTACTGACTTGTAGGAAATAGTGATGTTAACAAATCGGTATTTTTCTTTGTCAAGACATTACTTTTACATTGATTAGGGCCTCTTGGTTTCTTGTTTAGTAATATTTGCTCCTTTTTCTTTCTTGTAGTTTAATTCAAACATTAAAAAATGAATATATTGCAAATATATTAGTAAGTATTATTTTTCAGTATCTTCAGTTTATTCAGGAAATGGCAGAGATATTTAACAATTACTTAGCATTTATCTTTACAGAGCAAAATTATGATTATAAATAACAGTGAAAAGGCTTACTGAAGGCAGAGGAGGTATGAGTACTGAATTATCTGATGATCAGAGCAGTTGATGAATAATTCATTATCCCTGGCTTTTCCAGGAGCCAAATTCATGAGCACTGGGCACTGTAATTGTGGACACCAGGTGTCATGTTATTAAGCTATTAATTTGCTTATGCAGTGTCATGCCACATTATATCACGTCAAGTCTCTGTGTGGCCCAGCATAATAGGGATTTTTAAGTGTTGCAACGTGGTACAATGCAACAGGGACACAAATCAAAACCAGCAGCACTTCAGTAGATCAGCTGTTCTGTAATGTGTATACAGGCTACCACTGTGGACATGCAACTGTAATGAAACTGTTAAAATAGAAGTGGAATGGAGAGCGAGCTGTCTGCTAGGCATCTCCATTAAACTCAGGTACTTTGGCACATCCCTAATTAAAGACACAGAGTCTTGAGTTCCAATTGACAAACCACTAGATCTAGACAACATACTCTCAAGAGTGCTTGAAGGAGTAATACAGAGATCTGAGGTGCTAGTCTCAATAATTTCATGGGAGATTTCTAATTAGCTTATACTTGAGAGGTTAACTTGCAAGTCTGATGGGAACCTAGCCAAAGAATAATGGAGTCTCCCACACCGCAAGTGTTGCCTGTATGACCTTAAATGGATTTCACGCTCCTGAAAAAGGGCAGCCTGCCATTTAAAGAAGGATGTCTTTGCCTGATTCCCTGGATTGATCAGGAACCACCCCTCCTGACAGAGCAGCTAAGCAGCCATGTTGTGCAACTAGATGCTGTTAAGGAATAGGCATAAGTCAAAACAAAGCCCTAGTTCATTATTTAGTAGGGAAGGTAAAGAAGAACTCAGGATGTTATTTTGTTCTATTCTGTCAAATCTAAATTAAGCCATTGTCAATTAGCACAAATATTAGAGTCTGTGACAAGGACTCTGCAAGAAGCATACATAGGCAAAACATAACTGAGGAGCTGGCTTTTGCTTATACAAGTGTTTACAATCAATAAGAATTGGAATCGCATTGTCATAGATGTAGCTGCCTCTAATCTAGTACAGGCATTCCAGTAACAGACCAGATACCTTGTGTAAATCCTAGAACACGGAATGCTGAATGTAGGTACTTCACCCACAGTTCATACTTTTGGTGTAGATTTTTAAAATTTCTTTCATACACTAAAGAAATAATGCCGCTTACGTAGAAATCTTTTCAGATTTGACTGAGAAAATAAAGGCTTGGAAAATTGCAAAAGTTGTGAGAAAAGTTTATTCATGTTAAGTTTATTGTCATGGGGAAAAGAAGGCTTTATTAAAGATTTAAATTTAATAAAGTAGTAACGCGAGGAAGAAATAAAAATCTTGATAAAGTTGATCCAAAAGAGCCTAACAATAAGAGGACTTAATCTGAAGGCTTACAAAATCAGGAGTCAAATACAAACTATATAGAGCAGGTTCATGTAGCAAGTAATGAGCCTGCACCCCTGCGTAACGATGTAAGAGAATATATTCAGGATGCATCAGGATGTAGATGAAAGAATTAGATGAGATTCTTGACACCAGGGATTAAGGGTTGTAGTATGAAAATAAAAGGATCTGAATCAGTGAACACGTGATGCATCTTGAGCCGGTGACTTTCTCATTCTTAAGATTTTATTTGTTTTTCAGTATTTTCTTTCTTGAAGGTAAAATACCATTGTGGTTTGTGACCAGGCTTGGCCTAGTGCCTCTTTTGCTGTCAGTCCATTTTCATGATTGTCTGGGGCTGAGTTCACTATTCTGCACCACACGATTTCTTATTCCTCCAAAGTTACCATTTAGGGAAGTTAGCTCTAAGTCTGAGCACACTGGACCTTATTTTCAGAGGTACTCGTTCTGTCCAGATTCTGTAGGAGTCAGGCTTCAGAGTTCTATCTGAAAGCAAAGGTGCCGACAGTCAGAGACCCAGTTTGAAACTGGTCGCACTGAAAAGGGCTATTATGTTACCTGTTGATTGAGCACCTCAGATCCAGTCTGTCCATTTCCCTCCTTGCATTTTTCATTGCACGCTTTGCATTTACCATGGGAGAGCTGAAAGTGGCTCTGTGGCAAGGATAAGCCTCCGTCTTTTTCTCTGTGTGCATCTGGAAAAGTTTACAGAAAATACCTGACCTTGAAATATAAAGGAAGTGTATGAACATGATTTCCTTTGATTTAGATTACAGTAAAATTTTCAAAGATTCCTAACCCTTCTGATTCTTTCTTGTGGCTCTCCCAGCTGAGAAACACTGGTCTGCATGAGCCACCCGAGACATGCACACTGCTAAATCAAACCACGTTGCAGGCATAAGAAAGCACATTTAGAGCAGTTTGAACAAGGCACAGTTTTTCCTGTGTTGAGTGAGGGCAAGAGTTAATTAAAGCTAGTCTTTCAATGGAAATTCTTTTAGTGCATTTCTGGTATCTGTGGAGATAGAGATTGATGAGGACATAAATAGGCTGATTTTACTGCAAGTTATTAACATTCCAGTCCTTGCTGCATCACCACTGATCCTGCTCAACAGAGACCACTCTCGAGTGATGTCACTGCATATTTCTCTGCACAATCAAATAACAGGTAAAGAGTATGATCATTGCAATTACTCCTCTGGTTAGCCCACACCGCTACTTGAGTTAGTAAAAAATAGATGCTTCTTTCGCCTAGTGGCAAATCCTTCTTCCCAGCCTGTCAGTAGCAAGGAAGCAATATTTATAGTTGTCTTTAGGGAGCTCTATCCCATCATGCAGTTAATTATGATAAACTGTTTTATTTGCAAAAGAGCTTAAGACTGCTTTGTATTGTGGCAATGCATGGCTATAAAGGAGCTGCTTAATTAGGATGGTCAAACCAGCAAATGTCTATTGCAGTATGACAGGAAAAACATCAAGATGCGCCTACTCTGAAAAATAAAGGTGTCATTGTAGCATACTCTGATAATACACTTGTGTCATGACAACTGAAGAGAAAGGCAGAGTTTTCAGTGTATCAGCACTGCTAGCTGCACAGAGCAGGCTCGTGTTTTCTTAGCAGTGTAGGCAAAATCGTGTTATGACTCCTCAGAGGAGCTAAGGCCATCACGTGGAAGGTTGAGACATGGGCTTTCACCTGACAGGAGTAATGCAGAGAGTGAGGCAGAGACCCATGGGAAGCTGGAGTGTCTGTATGGAAATTGAAAGATCGATGGTGTATTCACTGATGATGCTCAGTTCCCTCCCAGTGATAGATAGTGGTTGCCCCCATAGCACAGTCCATATGGCCTATGTCCAAAGCCGTTTGTGTTTCCTTGCTTTCCGGGGCTCTAACAGAGCCAAAATAGGTAGTGGTATCACGGGAATTTTGTTGCCTCCCGACATCTGGCTCCTGCCCCAAGCCTAGGGATGGCCCTGCAAGTGTCTTAGCTAGACTGGGCGTGCGCAGTCCAAGCTGAATGGGCATATCCATTTTACCATAGATCCACTGTCATTGCTTAGACACCACACAAGCTCTGCACAAACAAACCACTGAACTCATGTAGAGTCCAGGGACCTTAATGCAGAACCAGTTTACAAACGTGGATTTGTGGCAGGATCTAGGCATTAAGGACTGCTGCAGCACCCTCTGAAATCCGTGTGAGTCTTTAGGCTGACTTCAGCAGATCCCAAAATGTTCTGAGATTCAGCACGAGCAAACAAATGGATAATTTATGGATGTTATAATGGAGAGTCTAGATGAGGGAGCTTGCTGGGGCCTTTTATTGGAGGAGATTCATTAGCATTTATACAGTAATAGTTGAAAAGCCCCAGTACTGCCTCTGCTGGCCCACATCAGTGTCTTTCATCATGACACTGCAGAAAGGAGGACTTGACAGGCCATCTAAATTAAGGCTTTGTGAGCAAAAATATTCTTTATCTTGGGGAAAGAAAGAAATTATATTAATATGTAATGCCCTACATTTAACATTCCCTCAGTACCCTCCCACTTCTGAGTTACTGTACTTGGAGATGTGATGATATATTAAACACTGTGAATTCAAGATCTTTTTATTTCTGGCAGTTTGTCTAGAGCTATTCTATGGAATGTGTTCAGCTTTTATATTCATCTCAAAACTGAAATTTATTGGAATGATATATTGGTTAGTATGTCTGGGAATATCTGAAAATATTGTACTTTTTACTTTTCTCTTTTTGTGTTTCATATACCTGTCAGAGTAGCACATGCACAGACATATGCACTTTCCTTTGCAGTCACCAATGAACTAATCAGAGCATAATTAGAGCAACCATTGCTTTTCATAGCATAAAATCATAACGTCTCAAATGTGAGGCACAGGCTGTCTAGTATGAGATGCGCAGGTAGCTGGGCCTGTGCTTACTGGTGGTTTTCTTGAAGCTTTAATTAGGGTTTCTTGCTGGCTCTGGGTTTCAGAAATGTGAAAGTAGAGTTGTGGACAAAGGAAATTGTTTTCTTGGTTAGCTGCTAAATCAGAGGCAGAGCCACAAACAGCGCTGTGAACTCAGGGAGTACAGTCTACAGCCCAATTTCTTGGCCCTTCAGTTATAGGCAATCACAAAATTAGGAAACTTTATCATGCTGCAAAGGAGCACTTTTTAATATAAATATTGCAGTTGTATTTTCCAAATACTGTTTACTTTAAAATACTAGTACAAGTCGGTATGGACCCAAAAACATTTTGGGAAGTATAGGAATTAAAGATAGACTTTCCTTTTTATGAAGAAAGATGAGGTAGATAGACAATGAAAAGTTAGTGCTCCTTCATAAAACTGTCAAAGTTTATGAGGCTGGCTGTCTAAGCTAGATAGGATTTAAGAGTATGTTACTGAGCTCTCTGTACAGGGTAGTATTTAAAAAAATCAACAGCAAGAATACATTTAGTGGAAGTGTCTCTTCAGGTTAAGGTGCCAGACTAGCTCATGATACAAAAGAACTTGGCATAAATTCAGGTTGGACTAATCTAGGGCAATTTTTCACAAGGCAACCACTTACATGGCTTCAGTGATATAGAGAAAAAAAACATGCTGAGATAGTCCAATTAAAAATTGTCTTTTTTAGGGGAAAAAAAAAGTATAAATCCAAGTCAAAAGAGGGAGGGTAAAAAGAAATTAATTTTTTTTTACCTGCATGATGCTTGAATGCCTTTGAAGGGCTCTGTGTGCACAGGCAAAGAAAAGAAATTAATCTTGCATAGCAATTAATATTTAAGGTGTTGGAAATTCCATGTAGGGTCCAGCTTTTGTTTCCTGTGGAGACAGAAGCATAGTTTGTTGTAACAAAATAAACAGTTAAGTTGTTCTGGAGATGTATTTTCTTTCAGTTCAAATAAAAATTGTATCAGCAAGAGCATAAAGGTGTAGTTTGGGATGAGTGGGAAAAGCCCCAGTTCAGCAATCCACCACTGTGAACAGTCTGCTATTAATATGACTTCATGTGTAAGCATATTTCAGTTCTTTGCTCCGTAAAGATAGATGGAAGATTTTACTTAAATAACTAGCTGAATACCTGGGGTCTAGTCACTTAGAATCATCCTTTCATGCAGAAAAGGTGGGTTTTAAACACTCGGCTCACAGTGGCTGGGCTGAAATCATAGTTTGTTCAGTACTCATTCCATGTTAAATATTAACCTTTGGAAAATGGGCTTAACTTTACAAAAGGTTAAAATAGTTCCCTTTTATTAAACATTTTACTAATGCATTTTTCCAGCAGGTATATGCAGGACTAAAACTTTTGAGATGAGTTTTTGAACAGAAATTAGTATGGCACTGAATTGTGAAAAATTGCAGTTTAATACTCAATTAAAGAGATGAGCAAACTATATGTCTGAACCAATCATAGGCATTTCTCTGTCTTATTACATATCACTTGAATTTGGGACAATGAAAATGCAGTTGTAAAGTTTTGCTTTTAATAAAATTATAAATTAATTGCACCAATTAACAGCCAATATGAACATGTTACCTTGTTAAAAGCAGTATTTGTCATTCCATTCATTGGGCATGCTTAAATAACTTGATACCATTTCTGTGAGTTTGCTTTTATTATAGCTGATTTATGTAGGCTTGCACACAACTTGACATGCACAGGAAAATGACAGGCAAGGGAAAAGCGAGAAATAGGTTTTTTTTATTTTATCACTAAATGATATTACCTTCTTCAAATCAAGTATTTTCTCCTTCTCTACCCTTTAGCTTCAAAATATGCTCTCACACCAAATATATATTCCCTAATTACATGCAGAATCTGTTTAGTTGTTCGTTAACTACTCTGAATCAGTATATTGGACCTTTTCACTGGAAAAAAAAAACTTTCTATTTCTGAATATCTCAAAATTCTTCTCCTTGAAGCTGAGACATCCCTCTGTAACAATTTAATACAATTTTTAGATTAATTTCCAAGACATCACTATCAAGAATGCAGTTTCGCTTCCATGTTAGTATGTAGATCCTTAGAAATACCTATTTGAGATAAATTACAGAATAATTTAATTAACATTATTGTCATATTACCACAATTAAGAATAATACATTGAGCAAAGGTTAATACACAGTAAAGTTGCCAGCTGTAAGTTTCTGATTTATGAAACTATAAGCATGCACACCTTTGCAAGTATCTTGTTTAAAACATACAGCTATGATTTCTTCTTTAATTGTATTCACATTTTACATGCTTACCAGATCAGATCCTCTGTTGCCCAGGATATTTACCACTTTCTGGTAAATCTGGTTCCTTACGTATTTTAGGATTTCTGCTGCTATCCTGTAGATGAACAGCTGTGCAGTTCATGGAATCTTTAGGTTCTTTTTATCACCTACAGAAAGTTCCGTTATAGCCACATAAACCTATGTAGTATACACTTCCTTCTTAACTTGCCATGATGTGGCTTGATAAAAATTAGCATTATTGCAATCCCTTCAGACTACAGAGAATAAGAAATAATGCAAAGAGCTCAGCTGTCTGCATCATCTGGGATTCTCCATGTCCTGTTTTTAATTCATTTTCTCATATTTGTTGAAGATGCTTTTAAACCAGCATGAGTTATAGTCTGCTCAGCTTTGACTGGGGAAGTAGCTGGAGCAAAGGGCAAGTCTTTGGAGATTTATATCATGCTGAAGACTCCTTTGTAAATCCCTAATTCCCTTTAGTCTTAGCAGTAGTGAAATCCAGTTGGCTATTATGATATTTAAATGCAACTGTCCTTTTGCTTTCCATCTTCTTCTAGAGGGATGGATCACACGCTGGGAACCTTTATATAAGAGAAATAAGGATGGCTTTGGAACTAGTGATGCAAAGATGGTTTATGGTAGCATACTGCAATCAGCTGATACCTCATTGTTTTCTCACTGCAAACTGTGTGCATATTTCTCTCCTGACTTGTTTTCTTCAAGCTTGTTGCATGTAATTTGTCAGAGTCTTTGAAAAGGCAGTTCAGAAGTTTAAATGGTCAGAAACTAAAGTTAGCACAGGCCAAAGTTAAAATCCACATGCATCCAGTTGCACAGTTGGTCATGTAGTGCCAGGACATGACTGATTTACAAGTAGAGTCATGACCATCAGTGGTTACATTCAGAATGCAAATAAAAGCCCATTTGTGAAATTTTGGCACATCAGTGCTCTAATGACATACATGAACATGAAATTATTTTGACAAACTAAGTTGTACATGGGATGCATGTCCATTACAATGATGGAAGCTGAAAGCATGCTCTATGTTTTACAATGTTTTATGGAACTAGAAACTATATATATATATATTTGCCTTCATGAGTAGGTGTGTTTTTCTCATAAACATTTGCATTGCTATGAAATCTGTGGAGAGCCAGGGCATTTATATATGTGCATAATTTCTTTTTCTCACAATGAAAAGGCCCTTCCTTGTCCTTAAAATCAGGTAGTCTTTTCACCTTTCTCTCTTAAAATAATACATCACTATTCATGTTCAGTGTAATTCTGGAACTGTTTAGTCAGACTGAATGGATATGTGTATGTGTGAGAGTGTATGTGTGTATGCATAAACATATATACATACATATAAAAAATTTTACTTCAGGCATTAGGAGAATAAACACCAACTTGCACGACATGTTAATCTCTGTTTTTGGCATGCAGTGACTACTTCCACCTTCATAATCCTCAGCTTAAAGTGTAAGTAAGACTTGCTCTATCTGTTGTAGCAAACAATAAGCACAAAAGGATTCAGAAAGTAATAACAAAGATAAATAACTTTGCAATAAAATTTCAGCTCCAGTAATTTCCCATTTATATTTTCTCACTGAATCATGTAGTCCCAAGCAATGCACTTTTTTACGTCTGGGCTGCATCATACAAAGTAATTTTATATCTAATACTTCCCAGTGTGTCCAAAATGTAACATCACATGCACAATGCATGACAGGGTGGTCGATGAATTATACAGAGCCTTCAAATAATATCACTGTGAATGTGATTCCATAGGCTTTCTAAGGCAATCAATTTCCCATATTATGAGGAATGAATTGTCAGTCACGGATTTTTTTATTCTACCAGGAAGATTTCAGAAGCCGTTACTTAATGCTACTTATTGTTGAAGGCTGCCTGCTGAATATGTTTTTCCTGTGTGAAATTACTGATGTGTTCTGTGTGTCTTAAAGTTTAGATCTTGGTTAGCATAGCATTTTGCCAGCGTGCATTACCTGAGGCTGTAGGAGATGTTAACAAGTGAAAGGAAGTGGAAACTTCGGAGAGAAGGAGGCGGAATTAGTAGGAGCAACAGAAGAATAGGTTTTGTATATGAAAAGCTTGTCTTTGTCTTAGATAAGTGTAAGTTCTCTTATCTTTCCTCCTCTCACACATACTCACACACTTATTTAAAATATGATTTGAAATGACAGCTTCACTGTGTCTTCTGAGAGCAAACAGATGAAGCTAAACTTCCCTCTTTTTTCCATGTGAGTGACTGGGATGTTTCTCCATATTGTTCTTCAAACAGCTGCAGCAAAGAGAATACCACACTGGCAGAGATGTGATTTAGCCTCACTCAGGTTTTTCACTGCTGTTGCTTGCATTGTGGTCCAAGTCAGCTGAATAACTGGTATGAGATACCTGTGTGTTCCCAACACAGTCATGAAGCCTTTTGGGGTTACAGCTAGCTCATTTTCTTTAATAGAATTTTCATGTAGGTATTTTGAGCAGTTCTAGCTGAGCTCAAGACCCTATAGACAGCTGAACAGATGCTCTCTTCACTTAATTATTAATGTTATCTAGAGAGCCAGTCACGTTGCATCAACGAGCCAAACGTAGTAAGACAAACATGTCAGTCTTCAAATTTGGCCCTTACTTCTGAACATTGATCACTTTAAGTCACTGCTCATTCTATATTAGGTATTCACCTGGAAAGAAGTGAAGGCTTTATTGACCTCTGAAAACCAGACATTTTCACAGGGAACTAATAGTATCCACTCACCACCGGTAGATTTCAAAATAAGAAGTGACAGAGGATGAACCAGCCAGTTCTCCATCTCATGCCATCCCCTGCAAATTGAGGTTGGGTTTCTAATCTTCTTTTAGATTTTTTTCCTGATTTGAAAATTGACTAATTGAAGGGAAAAAGAAAAATATAGGATATCACAAACTGTCAGAAAACTTTTTAGTAAAAATGATTTTTTTCCCAGTGGGGCAAATATAATCTTCAGCTGGTTGCAGCAAACTTACAGATTACTGAGACAGAAGAATCCTGTAAGTGTGAAATTCTGCTTAGTATTTACCTAGATGCTGTCATCTTATTCTTTCTCTGGAGACAAATGCAAATGTGTGCCACAGATTTTAAATATGCCATTAATTACTGAACACTGCTTCCCTTGCACATAGTCAGTGAATACCGTAAGTTCTCTTCAGTGGAAGGGATACAGAGAAATCGTGCCAACATTTTTCGGTTTGCAACTTACTGTCGTTTCTGGAATCAGCTTGTGACAGCAGATGTTAATTCTCTGCTCAGTAGAAAGCCTCAGCACTGGTAAGCAGCAAAGTTAGCAAGAACAGTTGTCATAGTTCAATGCAATCTTAATGTTTCCAGAGTCTTTTATATTCCTGCTCTATTGTACAGAGGGAAATTTAACCTTGTAAATGGAAAATCTGTTGCACCAGCACCAAAGACACAAAGCTAACCCTAATACTGGCAGATGTGTGAAATGCCTATGCAATCAAACAAACAGAAATTAACTAAAAAAAAAAAAAAAGAAAACAACAACAACAACAACAAAAAACCAACCCAAAACCCAGAAGGAAACATTCACAGATTTAAATTATTACATAAAAGCAGGACATGCTTCAGGTGCATATTATACTACAATCTTTATATGTAACATCTTTCAGAAATGCTTTCCCAACTGTATTTTATTCTATTTTAAAGAGCTCCTCCTTACCTGCTTCCAAATGTTTGTCTCAAGCTCACAGCATAACACTGTTCAATCACCAAGTATCTCCTATTTAATGCTGGAGGAATGAGAATTTTGACATGAAGACATTACTTTCATCTAGCATATTCATTGTTGTTACTTTCCAAAACTGGAATATACCCCAGTGGTTTCAATTCTTGCATCATATATGATGATTCATTGAACTGCCCGCTGTTGACAATATAACATGTAATTTTAGATATATTCTGCTTTTTCACAGCCTCCCCAAAAAATTACCTGTTTCACACTAACAGGCCATGTCTCTGTTAGCCTATCCATTCAGAGTAGCAGTCCAGTTTGTAAATAAATGCTCCCATTGTCCACACTTGCCATGTGTTGGTTCAGTTGCAGAATGGTTTTGGTAAGTCCAAACTAGATTCTTTTCTGAGAAAAATAAATCAGAAGCTCTGCTACTGAAGTGGACCGCATGCCATCCATCAGTAGGGATGCTAAGTCCAGACTAGCACGTGCTCTTTTAGGCAGCTTCAGTCTATGTGCATGATGGGAGGGATCCAAAAGATTAGACTAAATTCAGTCCAAAGTAAAACCCCAAAATACATACAGTTTCAAGAAGTGAACCTTAACGCTGACAGCTTCATTTTGCTGATGCTTCCCTTTTGCACCCTGTTATTTGTTGTATAGACAAAGCCCTTGTAAGCAAATAATTTTTAGCAGTGGTAGAGGGGAAGGGATGGGGAATAACTGTAGGAAAGTCAGGTAAACAGCTTGGTCTGCACAGTCTTGCAACTGGGAAGATATGTCATCCTGCCTTGTATGCAATGCGCTCTTAAAGGTAGGGTGATTCCAGAGGGGCAACTGGGAGGCAAATGACTTTTTTTTTTCAGTTGAGGTGCAAATGTTAGTCACTACAGTGCCTTTTGACATATATGTTGTAATATAAAAAGCTGTTATGATATAAAATTGGACTGTAAAATCAGACTGTATTTTTTCTTTCTTCGTATATGTCCTTTAATCTGATTTATGCAGTTTACTAAAGAGTGTACCTTTTCTTTGGAAAAATGACAGAAAGTAGTTCATCAGGCTTATGTTTAAGACTCCTTGTTAAATAGCCAATATTTGTGACTGATGTTCTGGCTCTGAAATAAGTGTGTTATTTTCTAATACTTAAGAACTGTAGATTTTGCTTTCAAAGTGCATTGTGTGCAAGAGGCTCCTGTTTAGGAAGCAGAGCTAAAAAAAGCCAGATTATTGTGTATCTAGAATTAGTTTCAGTGACCAGAAATCAGGACCTATATTTTCCCCCAAAGCAGAATACTTGTTTATTTCACACAGTTACACTACACTCACAAAGATTCACTAAAACACACTATCTGTCATTTGAATTATTTTTCTGCCTCTTCTTGTTAAATAGTCCTGCAGATGTGCACATATTGAATTAATATTTGTCTGCTAGAACACAATAAGAAAATATTTAAATTATTATGTAATTTGAATTAAGTATACTCAAAACTTTTAAACTTATGCTATGAATTTATATTGGGTTTATAGGCTATATTTTTAAATGCTTAATCTTCTGTTAGCTTACATATGTTTCCAGAGGTGTTTTTTTTTAAGAGTGGTTCTGATGTTTGAATTTCCTTGATCTTTCTTTAAACATTTTGTATTGATCTAACATATATTTAAATAATTTACAGTAATCACAGGAACAAATGCACAGTCATGATATAAGAAGTGTTGCATAAACATCCAACATATTCTAGCAGCCTATTTCATGTTCTTCTTACAAGAATAATATTTTCTTAACATATAGGAAAATGTGCAACATTTATTACATAATGTATTTTAAGACATTTTAATATCTACTATTTTTCTTGGTGTTAGACCTTGGACTTAGACATCAAATAAGATAGTTTCAAAAATTGCTAGTTAGAATATTTGCTCATTTCTGTAATATTGGAATGGTCTTCTGCGCTCAATCAAACTAGTTAATTTAAATTCGTTAATTAGAGTCAATATTTAAGTATTATTTATTTATAGTATGGTATCACTAATCCAAGATTATTGCCTTGCTATGCTAAGGTCAAGGTAAAATGAGAAACACATCAGGCTCACCGCATCATACAATCTAAGTAGTCAAAAGAAATAGAGAGCAGCTGCCTTCACTCATGGGCAAAGGCCAGTAATAGCCAAGCCCAAAGCAAATTTAAGTTCTCCTGAATCTGAGGCTAGAGCTTTCTTTAATATTTCATGCTGTCTTTCAATATTTTTTGTTTAATTTCTACATTGTCACTCTTAACTAAAAATGAAAGCATAGAAGTCACAACATTGCTATCCTTTCTGCCCAGCTGTAATTAGAAGTGCTGGAAATGTCACAAGGAAACACAGTTTCACAGGGCATTGCCAGCCTCGGTTTGTGAACAAGAGTAGTTCAGACAGCACTGATGATTTCTGAAATGCAGCTCAACGTTTTGTTACTCATGTGAACAGGGCAATAGTTTCAAACCTGCAGAGATTTCCCCATTGTGCCTGCAAAATACAGAGGGGTAGCAAGACAAAAAATGAAACAATTACAATATTGAGTCTAAAAAGCTTCTTTAATATTATACTTTAAAGTTGATACACTATCCTTAATTGGGGTTTGGAATCTGTTTGAGTATCACAAGGTAACTGAAGATTCCTGAGGTATACAGGAAGGTTATTTCAGAAGAAGGTGAGATGTGATTTTAGAGCATTTATATTAAACTGATTGGACACTTCCGAGCAGGTACTCAGTCCAATATAGGAATATCTCTATATCAGTGTGGCATATTTCATTAAAGAAACCAATCAACCAATAGCCATTTTTTCCCTGGAAAAAAGGAGAGAAGGCAGTTCTCATCCAGATACAGCTGTGCATATAACAGTGGTTAATCTTTCCAAAACAGAGAATGTCCGAGGGTCAGAGATCATTCATCACTTTAATAAATATTTTAAAGTACATTTTCAAATTACCATTCCTGGGAAGTTACTGCAAATAAAACACTAGGTATCACTTTGCATAATTCAGTGGAGGTTTTGTATCTCTAGAGCATTCTCTAAAATAGAGCTCGGGATACACAGACTAACATTCAGATCTATCAGGTTTGCTCTTAAACCTTAGACCTCAGTATTATTAGGATTCACTGATCGTACTATGTGACCAGGCAGTTAAGAATATACTGAATACTTGTGGGTGTTTTAAAATAGTTGTACCTAAGTACTGACTGTAGCAGCTATATTACTCTTTCGCAAAAATTGTTCTTTCGTTCTTTTCAGCCATAAAAGACCACAGATTACTGAACGAGATGACACTCTATCAGATGCAATCCATTTTGCTGTAGCTGTTTGCTTGTCAGATTTATTTGTAGCAGTATCTCATACCAGACAACTCATACAACTGCAGTTTCTTACAGGGACGTTTCAAGAGACATGATGAATCTTCATGGCAATTTATATGGATCCAGATGCTGGGTATTTGCACTGTATTAGAGACAAAGTAGTTCTCCATGGGAGCACCTTTTACGAGTACAACTTCTGTATTGTTTCACTGAAGGATTTGAGGTTTTTTCTGTCTATTGGCTATTTGTAATGTGGTTTCTTACCGTAAAGTTAGGGAATCCTGAACTTGTTCTCAATTAGGTTGGAATTATTTCAGGTTTCTAGATTTGAAACACAATGTATTAGTGAAGGAGATATCATATGCTAAAATTGGTACAAATATCAATTTTAGTAAAGCATACTCAGTATCACTGGATTTTTAAAGTGTTGACCACTGTTGAAAATCTGGGCCAAACTATTTGCCACTGAAACACTTGCAGACTGCATTTAAAAAATAGCCCGCTTACAAGCTATTTCAAGTGTAGCGTCCAACCTTTCATCCTTCTCCTCAGCTAATCGAGAATACTTTATATACCTTTGTCCACATGGAGAATTTTATCTTTATCACCAGTTTTTAGATATGAAGAGAGTTGAGTACATGAAGTACATTGGGGTTTGATTCCCATTGTACAGTTAGTTACCTCAGAAATTATAGGCATTGCCTTTCCTCGTCTACACTGTACCTGCATTCACTGAGAGTTCGGCATGACTGCAGGAAAGTTATGTCACTGGAGTGTATGTCTGTATACAATTTAGATTGCGGAACAAATTCATGACAGTGGTTAGCATGAAAACTGAAGCAAACACTTTTGTTCTCTGGATTCATAGCTCCAAAATTATGCGGAACTATGAAGTGTAGGATTTGTCTATACTGTGCAAAGAATTTCTGTCTTACAGTTCTCTAAATTAGCTCAAATACCAGAAGCGTGGTATTTGATGGCAACTTTGATAAGACAAATTAGTCTGCTAGTGACACCACGCTGACTTAACTGTACCGCTTTTGTAGCTACACCATAATATTCTGCAATGTTCATAGTCCTATTAAAATCAGGTAAGACTTTGTGGGGTCCTGCACAAGATAGAGTTTTTAACTGCATACAGCATGTTATAACAACTGTCATTAGTTCAGCAATGAATCTACTTTCAGTTCAAATATACAGCACCAGTCCTGACCTCTGCCTCCATGTTCCAAGATAGCTGGGACTGAATGACACAGGCCATGCACAAATCTGTAAGGGTCAGTCAATTCCGAGGAGTGCTGCCCAGCTAATTTATCAACAGTTCTTTGCCAGATTGTGACAATACAGACACTTTTGTCCTAATTTTTTTGCCTAACAAATACCATTTTAACCTGAATCCTGAATACAAAAAGTGCTGAAAATTATTCACATCCATTATATGCAATACCTTCTAAATAAGTAGTCTCTAGACAGACACTTGTAACATGATTTTAACTCTGCCCAGCAATTCTACTAAAAGGTATGGTGAAAGAAAGAAACCAGATTAATTAAAACTATTTCCAAGTAAAACAGGAGTGAGAAATAGATAAGGCATAATTATGAATAATAGAATTGCTGTTTCCTACCCTACAAGGAGTAGCAATGCAGATCATTAGCATGAACTGGCAGAACCTGTGCTTTCTGTTTTATATACTTTGCAATTTCCTCCTGGATACAGATGAGGCAAGGAGATACTGAGTAACCTGTTGTGGCATCATGATTTTCTTACTGGACCTGTACCAGTTCTGAACTCAACTTGAAAACCTCCCATATTATTTTTCTTTTGCACTGCTTCTACAAAACTCCCCTGGTATTTTCCATGGACTTGAGTATGCACTGTGTTAAACTCCATGGAAACCGTATTGATAACCGCTGAAGTGCTGGGGCTCATAATTAATAACTTGTGCTACTAGCCTAGAATGGTTTATACTGTGTCCAAACAAGGCAGTCAGGGTTTTGGCCGTGAGGGGTTCTCAGAGAGTTATTTCCCAAAACTTTACATTCACAGGCTACCTCATCACATTTTAATGAGGGTTTTGTTTTTACCACTTTTAAGAATCTCTGAAACATTAAGGAGAGGAAAAAAATTACATGGTCATTACAGTCCATCGGATTTTACTCTAATGTCATTCTTTGCAAGACTGTGAAAAATTTTGTCCTTCAAGTAGCAACCTGTGGGTGGGATAAAAAAATGCAGTTTGAGCACTTCAGTGGATTGCTGAGGTGCCCAAAGGTATGTGCATCCAATGTTGAGAACCCAGGAGCAATTCTGACCTTTCTACCAAAAATTGGGTATTTCTTCAGTAATGGATTTTCCTCCTACTGTTCTGTTTGGTTTTTTTATAATAAAGGGAATTCTTTGGTCACACTGGCTAACATTAGTTGCTATAGAAATGCATAACTGTTTACAGGTGCGATATTGAATTGTGCTTGCTTCCTGGGACTAACAAGTTAGTTGTATTTATCTGTTATGGACAAAATAGCCTACAGCATTAAGGAGAATAGGGGACATACAGGTTAAAGGGGACAGAATGCCTTGAAGCTATTCATCTGCCTTTGTCTTTAAAGATAATGTCTTTTCAGCTGCAGTTTTACACAATATCTTAAGAAACTTCAGCTGTAAGTGATCCTAAAATGCAAGGATTGCACTCATTGATCTGTCTATATGAAGGAAAGAGCACAAAGCTTTCTAATGTATATGTTTGCATGTGTTCCCTGTTCCACCCACAAGGAGAGTATGGAGGCACCATTTTTCATGGCACATAGAATTGCTGTTCATTCAGGCCCATGTTCTTCTATGTACTTCTGAGAGGACACACTTCAGAATTATGTTGTAAACTTATTATTCCAAACTTTGTTATAATGGAAGCATGTCTTCTCCTTGGTGTTCAAAACGTATTTAGTAAGATGTTAGGGTTACATTTTAGAGCCCAACTGTCTGTTTCTGAGGCTTCAGGAATTCCACATTTGATGCTGCAATGCAGTTGCTTTCCAACCGCAGAAGAATCACCTGTTACTTCTGTCTGCCAAAAACCACAGATTGCTTTCCTATACCTGCTTACTCCATGATACATTTCAGCTTTAATGACAGTAGCCTAATGTCATATGAAAATGTGTACTTTTTTATACAATCATTTTTCTCTGTTCTTTCGGAAAAAAAGCCTACTGATTGGTTGGCAAAGCTGTTGCTTTTAAAATACTATATATGTTTAATGGGATGGGTGTATGCTAAAAATTATGCAAACCATGTATGATTCTAGCATAGTGATTTCATAAGCAAATTCTTAATAACTTTAATTTGATAAAATTTTGAATTAATATCTTTACTCTGCAGGAGGTATTTATTTTAAATAGGATGAAACTGAGGATCTGGCTGCTATCAGTCTGAAAATGCCCCAATAAATCATATTCAGGAAAAAAGTAAGCATATATAAGCAAGGAAAAGTGTGTCCTCCAAGGATTTCAAGACTCTTAACTGAGTTATATGCTTGACTTGGCTGTACAAGGTCACCTCATCACTGAATTCCTTTTTAAATGTAAGCCTACAATGGTACATTTTATTTAAAGAAAGTTATTGAAATACCTGTACCTGTGCAGACAGCTTGGCTCAGTTGAGACAGTTGAGCTGATCAATTCATGCCCACAATACATCTCTTCCACTTGGCAAATGAACTCAGTTTTACCAAGGTAACGAACAGGTGAGCCACAAAGTCCAATGTTACTTTCCAGAGAAGTAGGCAAAAGCAAGATTTCACATGATCTGCTCTGGTTGTTTGCTATGTCACTTTTATTCACACAAGCCAAGAGGCAAAGGTCCGGGTTTGATTCTTCCTCTTTCTGAGAAACCAGCTTGGGTTTGGGGACTTCCCCCACTGTTTCTGTTGTCTACTAGTTTCTAACACTGGCACGTTTCCTTAGCTGTATTTATCAATCAGCCTGTTCCTGCCCGTGAAAGACTTCTGAGTATGCGCTGGGTGTAAGAGCAAGGCACTCTATGGGAATACCTCGATACCACCTCAGTTAGAGTGAGGACTTTGCTTTGTAACCAGTTACGTAGGTGCCTACTTCCAAAAGGAGAGTTTCCCACTTTGGAAAACTGGGCAGCTCACAGAACAAGAATCTGAACTAAGTTTGCGATTTATGGGTTTTAAGAGCTTAAGCTTTAAGTTTTGATTCTGCATTGTTTTACATCTTGTTCGGTCAGCCACTAAATGAAACCACCAAGGCGGGAAGCTTAAGCTCCTGGTGTTCCTCAGCATCTCATATTTACTGTGCTCAGGCGGTATTGCTCCCAGAATGTAACACTTACATGCCCACTCCCACACATGCATAAAAATAAAATGTAATGTCTAAATCAGTAGAACAAATGTAACTGGAGTCTTGGTATTTAAAATCATCTTTTAAAGTTAGTTTTTTCATATAAAAATTAAGCTTAAGGTAATCATTTGAAGAAATTAATTTTTTTAAGAGCAGAATGCCATAGTTTGTTACACAGTCAAATATAATCTTTTCCTTTTTTCTTAGTTTAGGTAGACCAACAAAGCTATCTGACAGGAAAAAAGGTGAGGGGATTTTGATCTTTAGGAGCAACTTAATGTCAAAAATACTGTAACATGACAGTTGATGCATAGTTTAATTTCCTTTTCCCCCCCAGTTAGGTCTTTTCCAATACCAAACTACCAGTAATCACAGAAATGCAACAGTGCCATCTCTAGGACAGACTCAACATCCCCTTCTTTGTAGGATATGTCAAGAAAGTCCAGTAAAAGATGATAGAGAACGCATATGAATTCACCCTTACACTTTTACAGAAAAGTAAGGTGATTGCAAAAAAAGGTTCGTGGGTTGTTTTTTTTTCCGCACTTGTTCTGAAGTCTGATGAAAGTGTTCAAAGTTTCATCTGAGCTTAGCTTCCCAGACCTCTTAGTCTTTGTGAGCCCTTTGCATTCCCTGGGTGTTTTCAATCAGTAAGAACAGACCTGCAGTTTTCAGACCAAATCCTTCCAAGTGTTTCAGAATGCAGCCATGGGTGACAGTGAAAGGGAAGCCCAGGCTTATTTTTCATGTTCAGATACAGCTAAAACACCACAAATATTGTTGTACTGACATGATTATACATCCTTCCCATCCCAACTCTGTTCTTTAATGGTTGCATTAGATTTTCCACGCCAGCATTTTTGTTTGTTTGATTTGAAAAGCAAAATGGCAGCATTACAACACCGAAGTATTTGATCAATTCTCTTTGAAATCTTTCATTTCATTTTCTTGTAGTATATTTTTAATTTTCCTTGCTCTTTTGTAAACTGTTATCAAAAGTAAACACAACATTTAAAAATAAAATTCAGTTATGTGATGATAATTTTTATTAAGTATATGTTTGCAAGGAACTCTAATTTTGAAACTGATATATGAAACAAAATGTATTACAGAAGAAAGAACCCATAATCTTACATTTCTTTATCATTCGATGGATGGAAATATTTGCACTAATTCTCTGTTAGGTTTGAATTTTCTGTTTCCTACACTATCCACATTATTTCAGAACTTCTGACACAGATTTATAAAAATTCTGATGCTTATTATCTGTGTATGTCCTCAAGTATACTCTGGAAATGCCCTGCCATATGCTTAATTTAGAAATGGTGTAGATTTCTGATTCTAGGCAGCCGCTTTCTTAAAATTCAATTGCCATGGTACTAAAGAGCACATTTGCTGTAGAAGCCACAAGAATGTAGGACAGTTACAGTATCACCTGCATCGCACATTAAAAAGGCTCACTGGCTTGAAAATACAAATGCTATATACAGGCCAAAAAGAGAAGAATTTGTATCTAGGCGACTTTTCCCACAGAGAGGGTAGATGATACAATTAACCTCTCGTTTAATGTATTTGGGAAGAAACAAACTTTGAGCAAATTATATTTGAGAAAGGTAATTTTTTGCCTCTGTGTCTGAAGAAGTTGCTCCTGGCAGCTTTGCAGACAGAGTATTGTGCCAAATGGACTCCTCTTCTGTAATTCCTCTTTTTTTACCTGCTCTAATCTACATCCAAGAATAATATGTATTCCTTACAGTACATCATATTGTTGTTTCTATTTCAAGAAATGGCATGAGAGAAAGATTAATGCAAGGAGTCTTGACTCAGTGACTATATAGAAAGAGTACATAGTAAGACAATAGAGTAAGAATCAAAAGGTGAGACCAAACTATTTCATAGGTTCTCTTAAGCTGCAAAATGTCTTAAGAAACAGGAAACTAAGTGTTGTATAAAATATCTTGCTATAGTCTTAATATATACATATGCTTATATAATATATATGTTTTTCTTGTTTACAGAAAACTCTGCTAATTTGAGAAGTAAATATTTCAAAAAATAAATACATTTCCCACATAAGCTTTTCTACAAAACTTGGAAGCCTTCCTATTTAAATGTGAATACTACTGTAGTCTGTCTGCCTTCATTTTAAACACTTTTTAAAAAGAAAAGATCTTGATCATCTCAGTCCATCAGTCCATCATAGTCCTTCCCCAGTTAACCTCTACAAGGACTATGGAATACTCTTGTAGCCTTTCTTTCCTTGGAAAGAAGAAAAGAAGGATTTGTTTCAGCTTCATCTAACTTTCTCCTGCCCTAAAAAAACTAAAGCATACTGTTTTCTCCTCAGAAGCTTCAATTTCTCCTCCTTCCCTTTATTAGTATTCTCTTCAGTTAAAAGACTTTTATTTTCTCCAATCAGGTGGACCAAAGAAGACTACTTTAGTCTTCATTTACTACCTTTTATGTTGAGCCTTGGGGTCACAGTCTCTTTTTTTTTTTTTTCTTTTTTTCTTTTTTTTTTTCTTTTTTTTCCCTTTTTTCCCCATACAGTACAAAGGGGATACAAATTGTTCGTGGTCAATACCAAGAACAGGTTATTGAATTGAGTTAATTCATCTCTATGACACCACTCCTGTTCCATCTAGTTCTGTCTCTATCTCACCACCAAGAGATGTCCCTCATCGATTCACCTCTTGTTTAAAAACACCATAAATGAAAAAAAAAGGCAGAAAAATACAGTATTTTAATCTTTTCTCTTCTGCCTGATCTTAAGGAGGTAGAGAAAGAGCTTATGCTGCTCTTTTCCACTTCTGAAGAGCACTAGCAGAATCCAATCAGGGTTCTCATCTTTTCTTCCCTTTCTCCCACCCCACCTTTAATTTATTGTTATTTTGTTGTACGGGGTCCTGGTTTCTGGCAGGCACACTTATGACCACAGCTATATGTGACAGCTTGAGACTACCCAGACACATTCTGTCTTATGCCGTTAACCAAACCTTAATACAGGTCCTGTAGTTTATGATGGATCTAGAGAACTGAGAGGACTTAAGGGCGTTAGAAAAGGACAATGCTGATTTCCTCTGTCTGAAGGATTACATTAATATTTTCTGCCAGTAACAGATTAAAGTGTTGGGAACACACAGAAGTGCAGTAATGAGCTCAATAAAACAGAATTATTCTATGCTGCCTTAATATATTAGAATCACTGCTGACTACCATTTGAATGTTACTGGGGCTGTGTGCTGACAAGACTTCTCCACAAAATGGATGAGTTAATTGTCCCTTCTAATTTTTCTATTTCTGAACTTGAATTCCTTCCAGACTTCAGCATTCTTTTATGACTTTCTGTATGTTTCCAGCCATGTGATACTGACCGATGTGTGTCTTTGGTAGTCTCACGGTTGATCTCTGTCTATAATCTAGTATCTTTGTAAGCTGGCAGTTCTGTTTCTACTGTGACGCTTTGACCATTTATTTGAAATGTTTCTCCACAACATCTGTCCCCTTATTTTTCCTTCATCTTTTACTCCAAACTGTCTAAGTGCTCATTTGTCACAGGGTTACATACCATATTTTCATATGCATCACAATAATTAGTGATGCATACAGGGGCATGAGCAGTCAAGCTGTATCTGAAGAAAACATTTGTATGTGTTATTGACAGTAAAATGTTATTTGGACAGCTCTCCAAATACTTACATGCATGCTTAATTGCCACGTGAATTTTATTTTTTCTGTCAGTTGACAGTGGAGCTGTTCAGGGTAATGAAGTCACATGAGATTACAAGTTAGGAGCTAATGAAGTAACAGGGTTCCTGGCTGTGCAGAGGGATTCAGGCAGCGAGCTCAGCCCAGTCCGCCCCTTCTCCTTGCCTGGAGCCCCACTGAAGTGTCAAGTTTGCCCATATGACAATCTGTGTGAAACCATAGACTCAGACCACAGCAGAATGAATTCCCTACCTTCACTGGATATACATACCTTTACAAGTTATATGGTGAACAGGATGGTCTATGTTTTTCCTGGAACAGTTGCAATGGCTGGACCAATGAACAATGACTTTGAAACACTTTTGACATGCACATCAGGAGAAGCAGGCAGTGATGGTGACATGTCTGTATAGCATCTGTGGGATGATCTTTTTAAAATGCATATTTTCATTATCTTCCTCTTCTATGAGAGCTTTCAGGAATTAGTTTGAAGGACAGTGTAGCAATTTAAGCATCTAAATAGTGTCATGTGATAACTAAAAGTTAATTGTTAAGTAGAACACAGAGAAAATTTGGTGAACTGTGTTCAGATCTTAATAAAATGAGGCACCTGTGTGATATTTTTGGTATAATATTTGCGAAGTCTATGTAGAGCTTATTACACTGTTATGTCTCCTCACTCTCCTCTACACATGAATTCCTAGCTTTTGGTACTTAAAATGTTTCTTCAATATCAGGAGGTTTTGCTGACATGATGCTGATACTTTCAGATGAAATTCTCATATTCTAGTAGTTATTTTAAAGTCCCCAAAAATACATCTAAATCATTGCAAAGAAAGCTATAATAGTGCATCCTGATAGCACAGATGAATGCAAATCTTAATTTCTTATTTCTTCTTGTCTTGCATACAGCACATGCTATGTTGGTTTCCACTATAGTATTTCATATTGTCATGTTCTCCTAAGGTCTCACAGACCCTTCAAACAGGAGAAGAAAAAGTTCTGTGCTTGCATTTCTGTTTTACATGTAGAATGTGCCTTCAAAACCTCAACACTTTAATTTTACAATTTAAATACATATAGGAGATGTCATTCATGAAGGGTGAGCATTATGTTTCTTTCAAAAGTGTGAAGGACCCATAACTCACAAGACCCTGCGGTATGAATGAATTATGAAGGCCATTCTCATGAGCAAAAGAAACATAATCACTCTTCAAGGGTGAGATATTCTATTTACTGCACAGGTATTCACTTCAGTCCATTTAAAACAACAAAGAGTATCTGTTTAAATTCCAGTGTGTGTCTTTAAGGGCAAAGGATGACAAATATGTTAGATTCATCAAAATATCTCTTTTGCCTTTTCTTTTATTTTCGCTTTCCTGAAAACTGTGATGTAAGCGGTAGATTAACTGGGTTTGTCTACTGAACTAATATGAGCCCATTGAGATGGACTGCTGACTGACATGGAAAAGAGGAGCTGTGTTTTAAAAATAGTTATCTGTATCTTGTACCAGTCATGAAAATATGATGGTGATATTGGGCTACTTTCTGAACTGGTTTAGAAATTAGCTATGTTGGTCTAGATAAATTTAGAACCACTGATGCACTAAGAATTTATTTGGTTTTATCATGATTTGATTGTAATTTTATTTGTTACAATAATAAAGGTACATTCAGCTATCTGTAGACCCAAGAATACGCATATACCTGACTACACTGAAGATTTTAAACTATATTTTTTAGTCTCATTCTACAGATGGGGAAGGTAAAGAACACTTGATTGACAGGTGGATTGATGTCAGAATTAGAAATAGATCCCAGATCTCATTTGTCCAGTACATCACCCACCAGACCACACTTTCAGAAGAACCTTAAAATTGAACTTGATACTTGTTGGTACTAAGGATTTTACGTAATGTAGAAAATGTCCCAGCTTTGTTGATGTTAGTGGAAGTTGCCTTTGCTCAGTCCTGGATGGAACTGATCTTTAACTGAACATGTCATAGAAAGAAATGTTAAAAAAAAAGATGTGAATGTGTGAACAAGTGATTTATGAAGGCCATGAATTTCATAATCAGAGTCTTAGGGAGGATCTTAAGGTTTACAAGAGTTCTGCCATTCCTCAGAACATCATAAATCCTGAGGTGTTCTGCAGTTTTGAGAATCAGACCCTTAAATATGTATCTACAAGGTAGCAGTAGTTTCCCAGTACTAAACAATTTAACCTACACTGCATGGTGAGATCCCCTGCCAACAGTTATGCCAATTCTATGAAAAAAATCTCATCCTATTCCATTTTATCCAGAACTTTGTACATCAGTACCAAATCAATAGAGTGTAAAACTCTCATACACCTGAATAGCATTGATTTACATATGATTTGTAGTAATGAAAAAAGCACAACAGAACAATGAAGAAAACAGTCCTCAGCTTTTAAATCACGCTGTAATCATTCATCTTAAGTCGTATGTGGTGCACATACTATGCACTGCTCAGTTGTATGTATGATATGCTTGTAAGGTAACGTGTTGTTGAATGATGGGTCATAAAACTCCCAGAAAAGGCAACAAGCTCATCTAAATCATCTCTCTGTTCTCAGTCTAGCTAAGACCATGTAATAGACATGATTTACAACATTTTGTACAATATGTGCGGATTAGGAAGAGGAATCTTCATAATTATATAGGCTTGCTGTTATTTAAATATTTACCAACATTAAACACCAAAGGGGCTGTGCAAATGATCCAGGGGATTCATATTGTTCTAAGCTAATATCCGTTGTACAATATTATGCAAATTGCGTAAACTTTATTTTGTTGCTTCTGCTCTGAGCAGTGTATCCCAAGGCAGCTATTCACTAAGTTGAAACAGATAAAGTTTTAATAATAAATAGTGATGATGAATAAGTCAGAAAGTTTGTGCAATGCTAATGTACTTCTTGGCCCCAGGGTAGTTTATTAGATAAACAAGTAACATTTTATAAGTTGCCTGCACATAAGTGGCTTTTGTTTCCAGGAAATATTTATATGATAAATTATTTCAAAACATTAGGTGTTAACGAACAAATTATATTCACTTTCAGTTTGCCACAGCTTTCCTGAGACTTAAGATTTAAACAGCAAATTTGTACTTTTGTTTTTCTTTATCAGAATGAGAGTAGCATGAGAAATTAAACTTTGCTATGGCATGAGGGACAAACTCATTCTGCTCTTTAATGCTGAATTCTTAAGCCAAGAAATAGAGCTGCAGCTCTTTTCATTAGTATTTAGGGCATTTTCAGGACTTAGGATCACAGGATGTTAGAAAGAGTAAAAATTAGATAAAATAGTCCAAGGAATACAGGAGTCCCAGTATGCCCATATTATACTTTTGGCCACTTGACAGTATTGACCCATGGTAGATCAGCTGTAAGGCATTTGTATGATTGGGAAAGAAGCCCCGCTAAATTAAAAAGGAATGAAGCATAAACAAGCTTATTTAACCAGCATGTTGTAATGAAAAACCAGCCAAATGTATTAATGACTCCTACTCTGTGCAGTATGTTCCTGACCCATATAGGGCTCTCTTTTTCTGAAGTGCATTTTGAGCATCTGCATTCTAGTTATTTTGAAAATCCCCCTGATGATACATCAGATCTTAATAAACACAAATCACCATCATTTGGATCTTTGCTGGATTTTTTTTTAATGTAAATAACAAAACAATTTTATATCCTTGCACTGGAAGAACAGATGGTGCACTAGTGAGAAGGGTCTCTCATTACATTTTCTTGGATTTTGCAGCAGTGGTCTATAGTCTGTCTAGTTACTGCTGGACTGCTGTGAATCAGTCATGGAAACGTTTATGACATGGGACATGGCTGCAAGGGTTTTGGAAAAAGACTGTGTTTCTATTTGCTGTCTTAGTCGGCAGCATCAGTCACAAATTCCCTTCACTTCTACCATTCTTATGGCTGGATGGATTCTGAATCGCTGCAAAATTATCAGGAATATAAAATCTACAAAATGAGTCAGAAAAACAAAGGGATAAGCATTAGATTTAATGGTTAGAATTTTGCACTACAGGAGACAAGACTCCCATTTCTGCCTCTGCCAGTTTCTTACCACTAGTTAAGATAAGTCATTTGAATGCTAGTGGGTTCAAATAATTGTGGGGTATTTTTAAAGAAATATGTAGCAGAAATCACATTTTAATTTTAAAGAAAATTCTTTCAGCCTCATAGATGAGAAGTAACAGAAAAATCCTTCTTTTGGCTGTACATCAGCACACCTGTGCTCAAATTTATTTCAGAAGGAAGTATAAAGATGTGCAAAAAATAAGCTAAGAATATATATTAAGTTTTTCAAACTCAAAAACTCTTTGAACTTCATAGAGATTGTGCATAGTTTTCAGAACAGTGAAAAGGACAGATAAAATTTTAACTAGCTATCTGCTATCTGTTCCCCAAAAGTAATCTTATCATTGAGATACTTGGCTCATGCACATAATGGATCCAACATGTAGCCTGCTCTCCCACTATGGGAAGCCTCTTTCACTCACATCCCTATCCTACACTGAGGTGAAGTACCTGGTGTTCAGATTCTTGCTCCATAGAAAGAGTGATGTTTGGCTTAAAATTAGAACATAAGATTTCTAAGAAAGTAGGAGCTGAAATTGGTTTTGAAATTTATTTTTTTTAAACTTAAACAGTTGAGGAACTTCCTGTGAGGTCTTCTAGAATATCAGTTCAGTGCTTGTCAAGTGTCTTTTTTCTGTTTGAATTTTCCACATTAATGGTCGTTGCTATGATACATCAAGCCCGCTGGTAGCAGCATACAACATGATTCATTTCATGGGCAGCAGATCCCATGACAAAGACTTATTGAAGCAGGAAATTAGAAAGATGCTGTTCCTGAAAGCCATTAGCATAAGAATGCACTTAAGTATAATTTAAAATAATTTACCCTTAGAAGAAATAGAAACATTTTAGGTAAAAGAAAAGTCTGGCAAAAGTATATCCAACTTGTTGTACTTTTAATATATGTTGTGGAAACCATCTTTCACCACGCTTATGCAGTAGATGAGCATTAAAATTTTCCTTTGAAAATGTTACACACCCAAATTGTTTTAGTTCAGACCTTCTGGAACCTAAGTATCTTCTCTGATGAAAATGGAAACTAATTATGCACTTCCCCCTACATTCTTTCAACATTACTCTTTGTTGGTAAAAGACATATCACTTTCATTCATCCATCTTCCACATCCTCCTAACTACATTAAAATAGTCAATTACAGTCCTTAATTTCTAGAGTGAAAGGTCCATTAGTTTGCAAATTTCTGCAGAACAGCTGAGCATACTAACTTTTGTTTTGACATTTGAGAAAAAGATGTTCTTCAGGAGATACCGAACCAGATCCTCAACAGATATATGTCAAAATAATTGTTTGGCATGAGCAAAAAAGAGGTGGAGGGGATGACATGGCTTGGGTGATAAAGTGAGGAA
The DNA here is from genome assembly GCA_026212715.1 of Elanus axillaris. Taxonomy (NCBI): domain Eukaryota; kingdom Metazoa; phylum Chordata; class Aves; order Accipitriformes; family Accipitridae; genus Elanus; species Elanus axillaris. The sequence goes on along the minus strand of JANZLQ010000009.1, from coordinate 27,436,711 downwards.
AACAGTATTTTTAAGGAAACTAAGATGGAATTAAAACGGTTAAACAGAAACTGAATAATGAGTTTGCACCAGAACTAGCAAAAGATTGCTCAAGAGATAGCCATTCATAACATCTGAATGGATATAGACTAAACTAAATCTTCACCTCAGTATTATAACATTTTCCAAAAATGCTTGCAGATTTTAAAATATGGTCCCAATACCTGATTTCTGGTTTGTGACCTTGATTCTCTTCTTGTTAGATCACCAGTTACACTGTGTGTATTAAATTCATCCAGCATTGCAGTTCTAGGAAACACGTTAGTTGGTTATGTGTAGCAAGAAGTTGACTTATTCCTGAGTTACACCATAATTCTCATGGCTTATGAAGGTTATCATTTCACCAAGAAATAACATAATTAAGTAAAGTAATTGTGTGTGCATGCTTATATAGGCTTACATATCCATGACCAGTGTGCATATAGAGACAAGATGAAGAACTGCAAAGAGAGTTCTTTTCCACAGCACTCCTGTAACAGCTAATTAATTCCACTTCCTTTCTGCAAACAACAAACCACAAAGTTGTTTGCTTGGGTTTTTTAATATACAACATTCCAGTCTTTCAGTGATCTTGGTAGTAGGAGGGTACTTAGACAAATGATCTGAGTGCCAGTTTGCACAAGACTGCTGAACTCCACCAAGAAAAAAGGGAGTTTACAATCTTCTTCAGAGGATTTACTCAGCACTCCAGTGAAAGCAGATAAATTTGGTATTAGCATTCACATTGTTTTCACTAGTGAGATGCACTCTTGAAATAGATGATAAAATGTCAGTTATGCTGTATTAAGTGTAGTATATAAATTGAATCAATCCCATACATAATTGCTCCCTTCTTTCAAACCAAACAAAACATGTACAACCCTCAACACCCGGATGCATGCCTTAAGGCTCTGTTTTAACAGCTTGCATGTAATTTGCATTTAGCAAGCATCAGCTATGACAATTTTTGCATTTGGAAATGCCACAAGACAAGTACACTGGATAAAAGATTCAAGATAAATTAGCACATCTTACCAATGATACAGCAATAAAACCTGCATTATGTCACTAACCTACACGCAGTACAAAAATTTAAAGCCATTTTTTCAGCTACTGTCAAGATAGATTCTTAACTTACTGGTCAAATCCTTGTTTCCTAGAGTTTATATATATAATGCAAAGAAGCACAATCAGACTGTGTAACTGTTTGACTACCAGATTTCAATGCATGAAACTGGTGTAGCCCTACTTTACAACCTTTATAATTTTAATTATCACAGCTACCGTCACAAAGTCCTTGCTGCAGAGAAAGATATTCTGCAATTTTTGACTGTAAAGTCTCTTAAAATACACTGGCCTCTCCAAACATACCTGTAGATTTATGAAAGGAGAAATTCAAAAGGTAGTGTTTTGAAAGAGAACCTACTGAACTTCTGTATGGAAAGAATGAAGAGGAAGAAATAAAAATTATTTGGTAATTGTAAAGGTAACATAGTTTGAATTCCCACTTTGCTGCAGATTCTTTTTGTTATCCTGGCAAATTGGAGGGGAAGAGATGGGGAGCATCCTAAGATGCACTTAATCCATGCATCACCCAATTCTTGGTCTCCTGCCCAGAACAGTCCACAAGCAAAGAGGTAATGTTCAGAACACAGCTTTTTATTTCTTGCCTGGTAACTCATCCCTCTGCTCTTGCTCTTGAACTGTGACCCTCACCAGAGCTAGAAACTTAATTTTTGCATCTGAAAAAAAAAAAAAAAATGAAAAAGAAAACCCCCAAACTCTTCAACCACAAAATCAGAGAAAGCATGCAACTCCATAATAGTCAGTTACTTAGTGGCTGAAGAACTACTGAAGTTTACACTGAGTTTTTTCCTCTTAATTAATGTAAATGTTAAATACAGGTAAATGTGTCCTTGCAAAGAGTTCTTCTGTATTATCAATGGGATATCTCCTGCAGCTAAACTTAATCACATTCACTAGTTTGTACAATGCTGGTATTTGTCAGTGGCAGCAGCATCTCATGGTCTGTGTTATTCGTCCAAACTGAGTAGTAACTTTGGTGTTCAGTTCTGCATATAAACTTAATCAAGACGGCTCCATTGGTTTCAGCATATACTGGATAAAATATTGGTCATATACCTTATAAGAGTGTTTCATTACAGTTTCTTATCTTCAAATGATTCTGTTTCTTAAAAAGACCTTTTTTTCCCCTTGGGAAGTAGCATGTGAATTATTCCTCTTCCAGTATTCATTCTTCTGCTAGCATGGTTTGCATGAAAACAACAGCCACAGTACTTGTAAAGCAGTCTTGTGATAGCTCTAGAAAAGCCCAGAAAGGCCTGGCAGTTATATTCACTACCAATAGATCATCCATGAGTAGGTTGCGATGAAAATTAGTTCATTACAAAATTATAATGTCATGGTGAAAACAACATCCTTTTCTGCATAATAAACTTACAGCATATGTCTAATTTGGAAAATGCAACCCACAATCACTTGCAGAAATCTGTATTGCATATTAAACAAGCAGAACTGCCTCCTTCTGGGCTATGTGTAAATAAATGATCACAGTATTAGGCTTCAAACAATCTGACTTTAGAGACGAAAAAATAAAGGCAGTGTAATGCTGACACACAAACCCTACAAAAGGCTCTTGGCTCAACTCAGATGCAGCCTTTTTACTATTAAACCAAAATAACTCCAAAAAAATCATTAGTGGAGCACTGTTTCCTAGTGGCTGCAGCAAGGCTCTTAGGGCTCTGTGAATAATTGATTTTTTTGGTTCAGCTGCAAAACTGAGGGGAAAATCAATTCTGCTTGGATTGACCCTAAATAAAACTTTTTTTGTTAACATGGAATATTGAAAAAAAAAATTTTATTTCCACCCATGAATATTTCTTCAACACTACTTGGGTCCAGAATTTCAGTACTTTAGTCTCTGCTCTGACTCCAGAGCTTACTATGTGGCAAGATACTAAGTGGACAAGAAGCGGGATAAGCACTGCATCACTAGGATGCTGAAATAGTAAGAAATGTGAGTCTAGGTGGGTAAGTGGGAGTAGGTAACCTGTAAGACTACATAAAGATTTAGTGAGCTACACAGAGAAGCAGCAGTGCAGCTTAATATTTTACTACTAATTTCCATATTTCATTATTATTTGTATCTTTTGAAAAGTGTGGGTTACCTTAAAATGAGGCTGCTTCATATTTGGACATCAGAGCAGTTTGTTATCTATATTAACTTCCTAATGCTGCTGTATTGATCCTGGACCTGAGCTGATACTGTGTTCTAACATGCTAGCCACTATGCCGTAGTTGCCAGAAGTGATGTTCTTTGTGTGCTCAGAGCTATACGCATTTCAGTATAACCTGGAAAAGAGGGCTGCAATCAAGTTATCAATTGATTTCTTGTATAATTTTGAAAACAATTCTGAACAGAGTTTACTCAGTTCATTTTCTTAGGTACAAAGTATGATGAGTATCATATAGGTTTAGATGTGATTGATTGTCCAATCCTCCTCTATAATTATACCATGTAACCATTGTAATGGCAAGCTGTTTTCTAAGGGTGTCTAAATACAGAAAGGATGGCAGTAGCAGGATATCTCCACTCACTGCAGTTGCTTCATGCTATAAAATTTGCTTCCAGACAGTTTCTTTTAACCAGCTGATCAGAAATTTGTGGCCTTTGGTGTAGACTGTGAAAATGGCAATAACCATAATCACCTCTATCAGAGGATTACATGTCCACAAGGCCATATTCTCATTTTGATGATACTGGAACAAAGCAGCATTCAAGACAGAAAGTCCACCAGAGGGAGGTTAAAGTAGCATCGGTTTGGGGGCCAGCATGGGGATGCTTTGATTGATCACATACACATTGCAGCTTCTACCCGCCAGGCTCTTATGTCCCCAGTAGAGGGAAAACCTCTTTATCCTTCAAAGTGTTACCCTTCTGAAAAAGTGACTCTGTAGGGAAAACTCTACCTTCGTGTTTGAGCAGCTCTGAATCTAGCTGAAAGGCGAAACATATATCTGTCCTTCCTTTTTAATAACAGGTTTAAGAGAATACTAAATGGAAAAAGGCAAATTTCTGAGCCAGCAAACAGAGAAAGCCAGATTATCAAGCTGGCCTGGTTTGACCGAGTCATAAAAATGACACTTGAGAATGACTTGCTGTTCACTGCCTTGTAGTGTTTCCCTAATAATATTTGCATATTTTTGGGATTGTGAATTAATATCAAACCTACCAGGTGATTTTACAGTAGAGTCCTTCCTTTCTGCCTCCCTTTCTTCCTCTCTCTCCCTTCCTCCCGCTGCTGACTCTTTTACAATCTGATAGCTTCCAAGACACTCCTTCTCCCTCTAGATCAAAAGAGAATCCCCAGTATTATTCCCAAACCTCCTAGGGAACATCCTATTGTGTGCATAGATGATTCATATCAGAAGTTTTTATATGTCATCTGCATGTTCCTGTGCACTTGATAACGTGAAGATTTACTGCTTGCTGGGAAAGACTGCTACAGTGTTTTTCACCTTTTCACAGCATCTCAAAAACCATGTTAAGCCAGAATGCTCTCACCACGACCAAAAGGCTCTTTTCATGCCGTGACATTCATTCTCATACCTCTCTGCACAATGCGTCCTGTGGGGCTTGTCACTGCTTCACCTGCAGTGATTTGCAGGCACTGCCCCTTTTGTGTTGCTGTGGTGGGAAGAAAGCAGGAAGGTGAGAACTTTCATCTGCAGTGCTGCCTGTTTGTGGTTTTGATACAGAGAAGCTGACAAAATCTTACTGATACCTATTTATTTTGGCAGAGAGGGAAAACTTCTCAAGCTGTAAGAGCAAAACAGACCAAAAGATCAGCAACTGTTCCATTACAGTTACGTCAATATCAACATTATAGAATACTTTTTTGGGTCATCTGCAATCTAGTGTTTTACATAGCAGATGAGACTTTCTCAAGGGCTCATCTGTAGTGTTAAAGGGGAATCTTCACTTGTCCAGGCAGTAAGTCACAGTGATCGCTTATATGAATACTGCATGTTGTTGCTTTTAATTAACACTGAGTAATACATAAAGATTCTCCTAAATGAAACACTGCTGTTTCCCAACATGATGTTCTTCCTCACTTCCCCACTCACATTCACCTTTCTCTTTTTTGTAGAGAAACAAGTAAATCAGGAAAAACATAGCACTTAAGTGAGACTGAGACAAATCATTGTACTCTGTTGGTTTATTCCAGAACCCTTACACAAAGGAAAGGACTTAGCAGTTATATATAAAACCATCACTTTTTCTTCTTTTACAAGGCTTCACTTGAGCAAAACTAGAAATAAATGTAACATACAAAGGCAAATAAACTGGAGGAAAAATGTATCTGAGAATGGAAATAGAAGCTGAAAATTTAGACCAGATTCTAAGTTTGTAAGCCACCATCCTTTTTTTTTCCAGCTAGTTTGCAGTAACTGTTATAGTATTCGTATGGCTGCCAAAGAAAAGCAAATGTCAACAGAAAGTGGAGGGAAGGGAGAGACAAAGGCAAAAAGAGCCTTTCAGGGACTTCTGCCACAGGATCCTCTCCCAGAACACTTTCATACCACCAAAGAGGATTCATGCCCATACTTTGAGAGCCACTGTTCAGAAACGACTATTTTTTAATCTGGTTCCATTTCCACAGCAACCTGCAGAGGGATTCTTCTAATAGCTTGGGGGGGCGGGGGGGACGGGGAGTAGTAGAATTGATTGCTAATATGTATTATTTTAAAACAGCAAGCTTTTAGAAAAAATGAGTCTGCAATACCATCAGGATTTTTTTGAACATTCTCCTTCTCTCCAAAGTTAATGCCTTTCCTCCACACGCATCCACTTCAAACTCCGCTGCTCAGTTCTGTATGGGAATATCTCAGTGAAACTGCGTTTGAGGTCTTTATCTGTCACCTCTTGCAAGTTCTTAATGTGTTGGCCCAGGACAGGTCTACCTTGCTTGGAACTCAGTACCATTACACTGGAATGCTTTAGGTCTCATCTGGATGTGTAATAAGAATTCAAAATACGAGGTAACATGTAGATAGCTAGTAAGCATAGTCTTCTACTTTTCTTATTCAAGAGCAGTTTTACTGTTTCCTTAAACTTTGCCATCTACCTGTCCCTAGTTTATTTCTTTTATCCACTGCTTAGATTGCAGACTCCTTGGACATAGGTGGTTTTTCTACACTTATACAATAGCTCATGTGATGATGTTGTAGCTCATGAAAGGCTCCCTACTCCAGGACAGCACAGATTGTTAAACAATATTTTTATCAAAATTTTTACCCCAGGTGTGAATCTCTTTCAGTTTCCTTGAAACCCAAATTTTACTTTTCACTTCCTATATTGCAACATCGACAGCAGGGACTGAGCATCAGCTAGTCCTATTTTCTAAATTTACTTTTCATTCAGCTGGTATAAAATTTTGTACGGTGGCCTTTCCATGTCATAAATATTAAATGTTAATGTGTAAGCTCCATCTGGAAGACTCTTCATTCTCGAATTCTCAGCTCTGTTTCCTCACATAACAACCAATAACAGAGATCATTAAATTAGAAGATTTTTATTTAGGAACACTGAGAATGTAACATAGAGTAGGCAACATATGCAAAAAATGAAGGAGTAATGTTTTATTGACCATTTTTTCTTTATTGCTGCTTATCTATGAAGAAACGAGAAGATAAAATCATTAGAGTAGTAAAACAACTACCATACCAAGTATACTGCTGCAACAAAATTTACTTTACTTTTTCTGTGTGCTTGAAGTATAATAAGGAAAATATGCATATAAAACATTTCCTACTAACTTCTCCAGTGTTGCTTACTGTAATATGGAGCTTTCAATATCTTGTGGTCCTATTTGACACTAATTATTCCCCTTAGAATGCTCCATTATGCTCAGTTTTCTTTGCATGTATATGTGTTTGCATGTGTGAAAGAGATGTAAAGTCTGTTGTTCGCTGTAAATTTTATTCAAATTCAACAACGTCAATTTATAATCACTTACATTTACAGAATGCCTTTCATTCTGGATGACTCAAATGCGCTTTTTAGACATCTATATAAAGAAATGAAGAATGCAGCCAACTTCATGTGAATTGTTGTACTATTTGATAGCATCCAACAGTATTACACATGTGGTTTCAAAATGAAAGTGAATATCCAGTAGCAACATCATTGCATGTTTGTAGGGTGGATATAACACCTCATAATTTCCAAGATAATGCCTTTCTAATAGAACTACTAAGCCCTTAGTGGTGATGGCACTGAAGGTGTGACCTCACAGCAAGGACTAAATTCCCACAACTCACTGCCAAAGAAAAGCAGAAACCTCACTAATCACAGGTTTTTGTTCCTAATCACATACTTCAGCAGTGCTACCTTTATATTGGCTGTGCTACCTATCTACCCCTTTGGTGAGCCAATCAAATTCACGGAGTTAATCCAGAAAATCAATCCAAAAGGAAAAAAAAAGAAGTATAATTTTCTGTTGGTTAAGTGAACTGAGTTAACTCACTGAAGGTCACTTAAGGACTGCAGCCAGGACAAGAGGTGTCTGATTGTGTGGCTGGGAGCCAGGGGAGGGGAAGCAGCACGTTCTACGTGTTGGGAGCAGAGAACTGCTAGATTGGCCTGGTTTTGTTTTCAGTCTGCCTGGAAGAGTACCTGCAGCAAGGTCTCCTTTTTAGCACCTGCTTCAGAAATCGGACAGTCACATTCCTATCTAAAAATCACCAGAACTGCTTCCTACAGCACACGTCTTTTTCTGATGAGCCCCCAATAGACAGATTGATTTTACTCTCCTTTGGCTGCAAGATCTTCTGTAAATGCACAGTGAATGCTGAGACACAGCAGCAATAGAATCATAAAATATGTGTTTTCAGAGTTTAAGTCCACTACTCATAACCACAATGATCCAGATATCCCACTCCAAGCAATTCTAGTGCAGAATTCCAGTAGCAGTGGGTCTGGGGAGTGGCACATGAAAAGGAGTACACTTTGCAGCCTTATGAAAAAGTAATATTTACCATAGTTTGGTTTCTCTTGTAAAATGAAGATAGTTTTTTGAGGGAGCCAACTGTCACTGCGATGTAGATTTATCATTTATCTTTGTAAAAATTGAGTCCTTCTGAAGATATTATATAAAATCCATGATTTTCTAATAGCCAAATCTAGCTGACAAGTTTTGCAAACTCTTCCTAATGCAAGATCAGATATTCACATGAGCAGGCAGAGCTATGGAAATGAATGGAAATATTAATAAGACTTGTGGTAAAAAAGGACTTTTGTCAGCCCAGAAGAGCTGAGACCTGATCATATTCTGAACATCAACAGCATTTCTTTTTGTTTGGGGAAGGGACTCGGGAGATATTAAAAGCCATATTGTTTCCTTACTGCTTATAAAACTATTATATCTGTAACTCTAGAGGACTTCTCCAACTATTCCAAAATATTTGAACATATGTTATATACAAGGATATAAATACTCCTTCTGAAGACAATGGGGGTAAATACAGGCATGTGTTAGATGTGGTAACTGCTTTGTTGTGGACTCTAGCCCCACCATTGACTGTCTTTTTAATTCATATATTCCTCATATGTTATTAGTTGCATTTAGAAGCAGAATTGATGCATTTTTTTCCTATTGTTTTAAGTCATCCTCTTTACTTTCACAGAAATTAAAGCAAATAGAAAGCAACTCCTGCAGATTTTCCAGTGGATAGACGACTACAAGTGGTTGTCATTGGTTTTTCTAAATATTTTCTGTAATTCCCCAGACCAGCTGTTAGTTTTAACCTACATCACAATTTCATTAAGCATGACACATAACTGTTGCACAAACCACCCATCAGGCTGATGTTTACCTGAAGGCCTTTGAATAGATTTTGTCAAGATCAAAAGTAATTACTTTGTAAAGTTCATTTCCCACCCCGCATCTCTTTTCTGCTGAATAAATATTGCAAGAGGATGAAATATGGATGGGTCGTTTACATCCATCACTTTTAAATATTAGTGCTAGGCCTGTGCAGCTCATTGTTGTGTAAAAATCATTTGGATACATTATTCCAAGTTGAATAACGGAGTATTTCAGATAAAGAACTAAAAGAAGGCTCTCTTTGTCATCTTGTATTGAATAAAGCAAAGGAAAGGGACTGTCTATTAATTTTATGGCTAATATGTCTTCCCTTTAAATGGCTACACCTTGTAAACATTTTTGTTAACAAATATTATTAAAGTGCATATCTGATTCAAACACCTCTTATGCCTTATTAAAGTAAACATACTAAATTACCTACAAGGATTCATAATAATACATCATTTCATTCAAGTAATAGATATTTTAAAATTACATTCACTTTCCATTTAAAGACTACTTGGGAATGTAACTTTGCTCCAAATTTTGGGGGGTGATTTCATTCTTGAAGGCACATGAAGGCATCAATGGGCAGTCTCCAGTGAAGTTTTCTTCATGCTGTGCTATGGAAAAGCAGAGAGAGAGGATTGGGAAAGTCTAATGCCAGTCATTTTTGTCCATCTTTTTGAAGTTTAAGATAATTTCTGGAAAACTGTCTCAAGAGGAATCATAGAACTATCAGAAATTATATGGCAGAAAAAAATTTCTCACAAATCACTAGAAGGTTCTTCAGCTTTATTGTGCTGTTGGTTTGTTTCCTCTAACTACTCTTATTCTAATAAGCTTGGAGTCACTTACTCTCTTCCATGGAGCAGTATTTATATGTATTTGTAAATTAAGTCAAACGGTGGTGGCACTGACATGACTGGCTTCTAGGAATTGCCATCTAGGTCATGACATTACAGTGAAATAATATAAAGGGACTAGATAACTATCAATACAGCTTCCATCTTCAAAATGTGTTCATAATTCACACAACTGTATATTCAGCATTTCTGTTATGAATCATTTACTAACATTAAATTACCACTTTCTACTAGAGCTAGGGAAACCTTAGTCTTTGTGTGGTTTTTTGAACATACCAGCTACAGTTAGTATATAGGTCTGTCTTAGGTGGGAAAAATTTTGTGCTCCAGCCATCAAATAATGCATTTCAAATAGGGAAGCTCAAGGTCTACAGACAAAACAATGTACATTTTGCTATTTCAAGCTCTGCTTGAAAACAGGGAAATTGATAGGATTCTGAAAAAAATATGACATGAAGTGATCTGAGAGGGTCATTCAAGTCTATTCTGCTGACTCAAAGGAAGATAACGTGTATCATGGCCATTTCAATTTCTAGAGCAAAAGAGTAATGAATACACAGCGGCATGATTTGAAGGTTCACACACATATCTGCTTTAATTTTTTTGCATGCAGATTTCCAGCATGATGTTGAAATTTTGTTTTCACTTTAATTGAGCTCTAGATGAACATAACACAGTAAAACTGATCCTAAAGTGTTTGTAATGGGTTGTCTTTTTTTTTTCTTCCCTCCAAGTTAGACATTTGTGTCTAAAGTAAAAATAAAAATGCCCCTGGGGGAGGGCTAGGAGGATATTTTATGTATGAACTTGCTTCATAAATATCTTCTGAGAGATTTTCAAAAACCTCAAATCATGGAGGATTTTGCACATGTTCTGTCTTATAACAAAAGGTTCATCCATAACATTTGTTAATCTAGGTTGGTGTGACAAATTCAAAGTGTTTGAAAGTCTCTCAGGACAGTTCTTTAAAATGTGTTTTGCTCTCTTTTTCATTAAAGAACTAGGCTCATGTTTGAAGACGAATCCTCAGCTGGGAAGTTACTTTTAGTTTTCAATGGAGAATTGACAGATTTTCTTCAATTAGGTTTTGGCTGCAATCCATCCTTGTCTATCAACCTTTCCAGAACTCCAGTTTCCTCCTCTCTTATCCTTTTCTTTTTGAGAAGGGTTTTAAATTAAATAAATAATGTGTGACATTCAGGAAAAGGTAGACTAATGTAAATTTTACAGCAAAGGGCAAGGATTTTTAAATTGGAGAGTGAAGAGTGCTGAGGAATGGTCTGTTACAGCAGTCTGTACTTTCAGAGTCTAAATATCCTTAGGGAAATTAGAAGTCTTGCCATGTTTGATATCCATATCCAGAAATATAATTTTGTCTGCAGAAGCATTAATTAGCAATTTTGGGAATGCTTTCAACAAGTCCAAGGATTGACTGGAACACTAAATGTATCCATTCCCATTAAGTGCTCTCTTTGGGGAAGGAAAACATTATATGCATACATTTTCCTGAGCTGGGCAGGAGCCAAAAAAAATTATAGTCTTCAGTGGGCCGCCAACTCAAAGTAGGTTAGATCTTGTCAGTTGTGGTAAGACTTTCCAACAAACTCGATTCTGGGTAGCAACAAACTTCCGAATGCATAGGAATTCGGATTGAGCTCTAAATTAAGTGTCTTAGCCTGTCATTTCTTGCAACTAAAGGTGTGGACACAATAGTTATTGGATTGCCAGGAGAATTTGAGTCTTTCTTCAGCAAATTCTTTTTCCTTGTCTCTCTCTCAGACACATACAGTAAGCACTTCTGCAGAGATTGGGAGTAACACAAAGATAAAACTGCTAACTCCATAAAATTCTCTCATTTATTATTAAGCAGTTTTGGAGCTTCTGGGTTCATGCAGTTTTGGCTGAACCGCATTCAGAGTTCCTTGTCTCAGTTGCCTCACTGCCAGTATATTCATCTATTACCTGTTTTGTTTTCTGCTGACATATTCGTCTGTCCAGCCTAAAGTAAAATGGTTTATCTTTAGTCATTACATGAATTCTTATGGCAATAACATTCATAGGACCCTTTTACTGGGAAATAAACTGTAGGCTAAAATGTCACAGAATTTTATTAGACAATCTAAACTTAATTGCAGATAAGTTGATGCACCCATAAAAGATGATGCAATGTTTCTATTAACTCCAACATATGGTAACTATTCATGGGAGGACAGCAAATAGAGTTATCGCTAAATGTTGCTTTAAAATGATCAAATTAGGAAGCTAGTTATTTTTTAAATAGAAACTTCTAACATATTAATTACTAGTGAGACTTTACCTAGCATTAGAAGTATTCAGAGGATGTTGCTTACATAAAACTGTGATAGGAATTTGATTATTCCTGCAGAGGCTCTGGGTTATTTAGAATATTTTCCCATAATCTGGGATGGAAATGGGAGAAGAGCTCTGTATCCCTGAAGAGCTGCAAGGCTTACTTAACCCAATGATCTTTCAACCACAGTAATAAACTACAGTGCAAACAAATAGATGTACCTGTTTTGGCATTCCACCTATTAGACAATATTCAGCAGTGTTATACTCATGATTCTTGAAAACTGAATACTGCAGTTAGAATAAAATGGCCTTGGTTCATTGGAGTGGTAGGTTGGACTGGGAACTGTGGATTTTGGCTTCTGCTCTCACTTTTGCCCCCAAGCTCTCAGATAATCATGTCAACCATATAAGCGTCCTGTGTTTCAGTAAAGGCCTTGAACACATTTCGCTTCTTTCACTGAGGTTCATGTGAGGTTTAACTAATTAATTCTACAGTAAATGATACTTGTAGGTAGAAGATATTGCAGATAGCATAGTTTAATTATTTGTGCCATTACTGTCCCTATCTTTAGAAATTTTAGTGATAAGCCCTAACAATTAAATGAACTATATTAATTACAGTGCAAACTTTATTCCATCTTGTACTCATGCTGACGAGTTCTGTACCATCCCACTTTGCCTTGATGTACAGTTTAAATGTGCCGTGGTGACAGGTTAACTTTAAAGCTGTTCCAAGTTAATCACATGCTGCTAGAGACCATTGCACACAGACAAGTCCTGTGCTAGCAATTCTAACAAAGCATACACAATTATATTTTGTGTTCGCCTCAGCTAAGATATCGACTGAATAAAGAGTGAGAACTAAAGCCAGCTCCAAATGCTGCAATCAGTAGATGGTTAAGCAATTTGAGTTTTTTTCTTTCATTGCCAAAAATCAAGATGGTTTCTGAAGACATTTAAAGTCTATAAAGACTTGGCTAAATTACAGTTGTTCTACAGCAAGTGTAATATGTAAGGGAGGACTGGAAAGAATCCAGGGAGCTTGTTTTCACACCAAAGATCCTTTATAGGATATGAAATCACACTGGAAGGGCAGTGTGCCCTGGAGGATCAAACACCATGGTGTGAGTTCATATCTGACTCTGTGATTAGTTTGACACTGCATAATATTTACATAGCCACCTATTTAGGAGTTCTGATTAAAGCTCTCAAATTATATCATAGATGTATTCAGCAGAACTGAATATCCCCAGTCTGAACAAATTGCGACCATGACACTTGAGTTTTGTCTTTGCTTACCCAAGTAGCCAAAGGACACCTTTAAAAGGTTTAATAGAGTACACCAGTAATGTCACTATGGAAACATAATCTTTTAGAGACTGCTACTTTAACAGAGCACCATCTTCCCTCATGCAGTCAGGATTTACAAATCCTCGCTGGAAATTCCCTGCAGTGTCAGTGAAAAGTATAGGATTCAGGACTGTCATAACCATACAGGGAAATACAAGCACCAGAAATAGGACATCAGTGAAAAAGAGTACTCACAAATGCTGTTACTGGCTGACTTACCAAATTGGTTAATTAAAAAAAGAAAAGTAGGTTGCTAATGGTATGGGGTTTTGTTACAAAACAAGTTCAAAGAGCAAAAGAAAAAAAGATTTACAAGTTAATGGATGGTGTGGGAAGAATATCTTCAGTACTCATGCTGAAGAAGAGGAATTGTAATACTTCAGGCAGATGGTCAGCATAGAGGATAAAGAGCCTTCCACAGTTGCTACCTGAAAGATTTGTGCCCTTCACTCCACAGGTAGTCATGCTCTTGCTGCCAGGGGCCAAAACTGCAGTAATCACTTCCAATGCATGTTTTTGTTGTCCCATGTTTGTTCTATTAATTATTTATAATGTTCAGTACATACTTGTTTCTGTCATACTTCTCAAGAAATACTGTATTTGGAAAGTTTTTGTAGCTCTTGAGAAGTACTTTCTGGGCTACATTTTTTTTTTTCTTAATAAAAATAAAGACCCTAGATATTCTACACCACTATGGAAAGAGGTTAGAATTTCATAGCCACTTTTTGAAAGTATTGTCTTTGAATTTATAAAACAATGCCTTCCATGCAATGTACGATAAAATATTACGTGATCTGGAATATAAAGCTCAGAAATTCTACTTCTATTCACATGAGTTAGGGATGGGTAAGGCTGTTTCTTCTGCTATGCTCTTTTACTTCCCTGTCTAGTCTGTTTGCGTGATGCAGTGTGCCTCTTCTTCCTCAACTGAGACTTGTGCAAAGGTACTGAAGACCAGCTGTATTTGAATGCAGCTAGGCCAGGTCTAGTCTGCTTGATGGTTAGGTAAGCTGCTGAGAAGTTGTGCTTAATGAGGCTTTAGCTCATAACCTATCTTAGGTCAATCAATGCAAGTCGAAAACAGTTAGCCTTAGGCATGTTGTGTTCAGAGGGGAACCAAACAATAAGCTATAAGCTGAGTTATAGTGTCAGTTAACTTAGCATTGGAGACAAACTCTAGACAGGACACCTGTATATAAAGCCCAGCACTAGAAAACTCATTGAGACAGGACAGACACTTGAGACTGACCTATATGAATAACAAGCAGTTTTCTTTATGGTGTAACTGCATCTCTTCCAAGAAGGTGTTTTTTTTTTTTATCTTGTGTGCTCCTAGAGCATGCAACTGTGCATCACCGTTACTCAGAGCAGATCAGGTTATGTTGTTGCCCGAAATTCTCGAACAAATACCTGCAAACATTTTGGTTGAAGTAGGGCATTCAGCTATTCAGAAAAAAACCAAGACACATACATAACTTAGTGACAAGTGATTAGAAATCAATGAAGCAAAGAAAAAGAAAAAAAACAAGCTGTTAGTTATTCATTTAAAGTGACTTCAAAAAGCAGTTGCTACACCTCTAGTGATATTTTCTGATACCCACCCAGGCTACAGGTGGTTGGTAAGTACTTAATAAAGCATCTGCTCATCAACTCAGTTTCTCATGATTTTAACTAAAAGAAATTCATTGCAATAATTTAAAAACAACTTATTTTTTTAAATGTCCTGCCATATGTTTCTGTACAGTAATGCCTGACCACACAGAAACTATAACGGGCAAATGTTCAGAGTTTTCAAGTGGATTGTTTTAATAATTGATCCATCACTATAGGCCCAGGGTACTGTGAATAAGCAAAAAGAATAATGGATCTAGATCTTCCACCGTGAGACACAGGTCTCACGCTGTCTCTGCCTAATATGCAAAATAGTGCCAGCAGGATGAACACCTAGAAAAGTGTCTCATTAATATAAAAGGTATAATTAGAGTTGGTCAATTTATTTCAGGGGGAAAATGGTTGCTTTTAACAAAAACATATTTTGCAGAAATATTTTTTGTCAGATGTTGAAATTAGAAAAATAAGGTTTAGAAAAAAACCTCAGTTACTTGCCATGTTTACCTACTTTCCACTGAGAAAATGGGTAAGAAAGCTTTTGGAATCAATAATTTTCATATAATTTTTTAAAAATAACCTAAGTTTCAAATGAAACAAAATCATGATTGTTTAAAAGAAAATTACAGAGGAAAGAAATTCCAGAAGTTTTTCTCATCATTAAGTGTAAGACTGCCTCTAAAATAAACCTTTACTGATCCTGCTTTATATCTAAAGGGTAGAACACCCCAGGAGTCTTTACTAGCTGAAGAACTGAGAGCTTGCCTTTTCCCCAGGAGAAAGAAAAGTGGAAGAAATTATGACACAATCACAGTATTCTCCCTTTTCTTCTGGATAGCTACTTGCTGACGTGCATTTCAAACTTTTTAGTATTTATGCCACAGGACCTAGCCAATGACTTCATGAGTGCCAGGTCACATCCTCAGTTCAAACTTAAATGTCATTCATAAATGGAAAGGGTATTTCACTTAAATGGTAGAAGGATGTGAGGAGGAGGGAAGTGGTAGTAAAAAGAAGAGGAAAATGGAGGACAGAGAGTACCAACTATTATAGCTTTTAATAGTGTGCCAAGATAGGAAATCAACATCCATGACTATGTAAAAATACACCAAGTAGAGATAAATTAAGATGCCAGAGCTAAGGGCAGTAGTGAGAGTCATGATTATTACTATTATTGTACTACTTCTCAGTCATGCCTGAGCCAAACTCATTCAGTAGAGCAGCATGAGGCATAACCTGGTGTGGATAAATAAATACACTTGAAATGAGCATACATGCACCTAGTGAGAATTTTCCATAAATGTTTGTAAACGTTGCTAAGTAGTTGCAGGTAGTTGCCAAGTATGCCTGCTTTTGTTTAATCCTGTTGTGCTCTTAAGATACTGTTAGGTCGTTAAATTGACATTTCTTTTCTTTGTATTACAGGTAGAACATAACTGGTGTGATTATACTAGATCTGGGCAGATACTTTGTCACAGTTTCTGCCAAAATATCACTTTCCCCCCCTTCTCACAGAGTAAGCACCAAGAAGTGGTTATTTCCCCACATTACTAAAGTTGCATGTTCAGTGAGACATTTCTAAGGAAATACAGCTAATGCAACCACACTGTATCTGTGTGATGTGAATTCATGACCCCTAGTAACTTAAGTCCATTGTCCAATTTCAGCTGAGGAATAAGGTTGAGAATATTACTTGTTGGAAGCTAAGAAAATAAACTGGGGTAAACATTTTTGTCTTGCTTTGTTCTTACCCTCTTCCTCAGTTGACTATTATTATTCACTGTGAGAAACAGAATACAGAGCTAACTGGGCTTCGGACTGGACTGGTAGAGTTTGTACCGAAGAATCATTTGCAGTTGCACTTCTCAGACTGTGGAGCAGTTGTTTGTAGAGCTTTGGAGTAGTTTCAGCAGTTTTTACCATCCATTCTTCTACTCAACCTTTTTTGCCCATCTCTTCATTTTTAATTGGGTGTTTTCCAGCTAGAGTTAAAACACAGCCTCATATCCCCATTGTGCATGCAAGCATGATGATCAAAGTACAATAAAATATATTTGAAGGTTTCAGGTAAGTGAACAGTTAGGAGAAGATGAGTTAGAGACTTGAGGTCCTAGCGGTTTGTCATGTAGCTCTACCAACAGATCATCCTGTGCCTCAGTTACCTCTCCTGTAAAATGAAGTGTCTTTCTCGTCATCTTTTATTAAGGCTTTAGAGATCTATGCCATTTTTATTTGCTATTGCTCTTCTGTCCTTCCCTTCTGTTATCTTTTTGTGTTTTTTAAAAGCAGAAACATTAGACCCATGCTACTCAAGTAACTACATCTTTTGAAGGGTCCTTCACTTGCTATTGATAATAAAAAGTGAAGTAGTGGATATTTTGTTTCTGTTCTGTCTTGATAAGGTTGCTGTGATAGGTGAGTTAATAGAAAATAAGTAGAGCAGATGTAGTAATAAATTACTATCCTGATAGATTTGACATATCTCCACCCAAGTACTGAAGATGAGTTGAGAGATGTGTGTATGATTAACGTTGCTTAAATGGGTGGTGTCTGAATTAGCATATTGTGCTGTAGGCACTTGGAAGCCTCTATATTTTGTAGTAATACTTAGCAATTAAATTGCACTTTACATCGTCAAAGTGCTCAGGATGTGAGAGATGATGTTCCACTAAAAACAGTGATAGATTGTCCATACATGGGAGACAAAGAAAATACACAATGCTGACCATGAGCATCGAAGTGTTAGTGGTGGAGAGAGATGTTAGAAAGATACTGCAGTCCAATATTTTATAACAAGATATTTTTGATAGGGAATATTGTTACACAAGAGTTGTGTGGCTGTTGAATGTACTGTAGGAAGAGCTGCTTATTCCGTCTAGTCTGAGGAGTAGTTACTGCAAACATTTAGGTATGTACCTAGCTTAACTTTAAGCAGAGGACTACTTCCATTTGATTTCCACAAATATGAACATGGATCGGGGAGAGAAAGAAATGAGGGGGTTCTTTTTCCTTGATATGTGCACTGAATGCAACACATGTAAGTAGCCAATATGCCCTAACAGAGACAGATAATATGTTAATATTTTTTCCTTTCAGATTAATTTTCTTTGTAGTTTGTTTGTGCAAGGTGTGTATTTTTTAATTGCTTCTTTGTGTGGCCTCGCTCAGTTTCTTGATTGATGAAAACAGGACTGCAAATGTACTGTCAGGTTTTGTAGCAGCCATGTCTTGGTGAGGAGAAAGCCTGTTTTGGTAAATTTAAGTGGAATTCAACGGCAAACAGACCGGGGAGGAGATAGTGAGCTGAAGAGGTAAAAACAAGAGCATAAAAGGGATTTCAGATACCTTATCTACCCTGGAACTTTCTTTGTCTTTTTTAATGGTATGTACCTAGCTGAACAATAATAAACAATGTGATGCTGTTTATTTAAAATGGAGTTATATCATGTGACACTATGCAGTGCACCTACACAAACAGAGGGAATCTGGCTGACTGTGCAGTATAAACATGAGACAGTCTAGACACAAAAGTGCTGTCAAAGGTACAAAGTCAGCTGACAGGCACAATAGATAGTTTCCCCTTTTTCAATTTCATTTAGGGTAGATATTGTTTGTAACCGTAACAGAAATATTTTTTGAAAGACTTGCAGTTTTAATAATTTCTGTTTCTGTTGAATTACTTCATAGCGGCAAGCATCATTTCAAACAATATCGTGTGATATTAACCCTGAACAAATGAATCGGTGGACAAATCTTGAGTGATTCTAAATATTTGCTAAGAATCAGCAACTCTCAGTGCACACAGTAACACTGCACGAGCTCAGCACTTCATTATGTTTGAGATCAACTGCCTTTAATCCAGACCTATTTCTGACACAGTTTTAATAGAATCAGTTACTCTGATAGATTAATGTATTGCATTCTTTATTCTTTACTATTGTTTCCTATTTTTTCTTCAAAGAAATCTTTTTTTTAGATTTACAAGAGAGAAACTGAAGTTCTTTGATCTCTACAATGTAGGTACTATTTATACCAGAGACAGTGAAACTGCTTTTGTCTAATTATTTTTGACATCTTGCAAAAATTTGCAAAATTCTTCATGGGGATTAAAAAGATCCACAGAGCTCAATCTCTATATGACAAAGAAACAGTGTTCTCAAAAGGCAAAACAATTGTTTGCTTGTTTTCTTAGAGAGATCCTAGACATTTATCTTCCAACATGGCACATTTTATCGAGATAGTGAATGAATGCATCCCATTTTTAGAAGATCACTTAGTTTCCATAAATAGAACTGTTCATTACAAGACCAAAATAAAATAGTGCTAAAAATGGTGTGCATTTGGAAAGCAACAATTCCACCTTTTTAGAAAGTTTGACTCCAGCTTTGTAGAAACTGTTCTTTGCAGAAGCTCCCATTTCAGGCTGCAATATCTTTGAGCTTCTGTTAAGTTACTTACTAGAACAAAGTTTGTACAGTCATTGATGCTTTCCCTTCCATTGGCTTCCAGAACATCTATTAATTTACATGTATTTATTTATTTATGCAAAATTAGTTCCATGTGAGTAATTACACTTCCACTTCAAAAGAATAGCCAGGGTTACCAACTCTCACTATGACCAAATCCCGTGATTTTGTTTCTGGGTTGCTTTTTATCCCTAGTTCCATGAGTCAAGTGAATAGGGGGTTTATCAGCTTTCATGAAAAAAATATTCTAGTCTTCACAGTTTCAGAGTCTTGAGCATATGGTCCATATGGTCAGAAAATGAGACTCTGAAGTTCATTTTTAAAGCTCATTACTTTTTGCTTCCTTGTGGAATTTGTAACACTTGGGATAGGCAATAGTAATGAAGTGCACAGAAATCCCCTAAGACGAGGCAAGAGGCTAGGAGAGCATAGGGAAGCTATCAGATAGGTGGTCTCTGTCAGGAAACACTACCAAAGCCGAGCAGAATTGCCAGAGGATGCTATCTTGGTTAAGAGTAATTCAACAGATTTGGAGACTACTGGATACTTTCCCCAACTTTCAGCTAGGCTCTTTTCTCTGCTGAATTTTCTGAGAGTTTTTGTCCACTTAAACAAGTGTGCACTGACAGATCATAATAAAATAATAATATACAGTTTCCCATTAGTTGCCAATATTGTCCATTTAAAACTATTGTACAAGGCATGGAAAAATTGAGTCATAAGTGGTTTTGCACTGTGGAGTAGATATTACATTACCTTCTTTAAAATTTTTATATTTTGAACATGGAATTGGGAGAAGCACTATAAAATTAAGATGTTTAATTTCTTTAATAATACAGACATATAGACTTTATTTCCTTAGTAAATCTTTTCAGTTTCTTAGAAAAGCTGTATTTCTTGGACATGACATGAGTCATATAGTAAGAGCACTGCAGCAAGTTCTAGGCAATCTATTAAGAATGTCACACTGTGTTCTTCATTTCATGTCCTTTCCAAGGTGAACAGAAGTGTCATCAGCAAGTGGTTTGTGAAGGTGTCTGTGAGTGTTGGCAGGTAAATAATTTTTTTAAACCAAAGTTAACAGTCCATGTAATCATGTGCATCAATCTGATTTCTGTAGAGGCAGCTGTTCTGCTTAGCCTGCCCTGGTAAGAAGTCCAAAACTTGCAAGATGAATGGGAGCACAAGGCTGGCAAAGGAGCATAGTGAGAGCATTCAGTGAAGCAGGAAGGAGGTGTTATAAACCCTAGAAGTGTGTGAGACAGAGGGGCTAGGACAGATCTATGCAGAAGGAATGAAAGGTATCAAAGGCCTCACAGGTTTGTAGGTGGCTGTTTAGATAATTCTCCTGTGACTGTTGGAAGAGCTATAATGCTCCTTTCAGAGAGGAAAAAATAGGAAAATATCTAAGATGCCAAAACTGCGTACAAGAAATCTAGCTGCAGATGCCTTTCATTTCTGATGTCTGCATCAGCTGGTTAATCTGAATCTGGATAGGTGTTTGCTTAATGACAGTTGGGCAACTAGAGCCAAATCCTGCAGAAGAACTATCTTAGCTCTCATCTATTTTTAAGGGTTCCTTTAGACCCTGACTAACTTTTGTTTGTGTAAGTCATTGAAGGGGAAACTTCCTTGGCATTATGGGTCTAGTCTACTGCTTTGAAAGGGCTAGCATAAACCACAGAGCAGACCCTGATATTTCTGTGATGGTGAGATGATGTGTCACATCTTTGTTAGAAAGACCAGCTTGAAGAAACTTCCATCACTACTATAAGAGGTTCCTTCAGCACCAGGCAGAGTGCTCAATATTATATTCTGTGATCAGATAGGTCCTAATGGCAGCCTACAGCTATGGATAGGTTCATTGGGTCCTCCACTGCATTTTTAAAATCAATTGTATTAAAAAAAACAAAACAATTTTGTATCTCTTCCTAAACCCTAATACCTTACACTAAAGAACATTCATATTTAAGGTCCTTTTTTTCCTCTTTGTATACCACCTTTCAGTAGCACAGTCCTTCTCTTATGAGGACTAGTGGCCAAAGAGACAACTAGCACTTCATGTCCTTTTGGTGGATTTAGACATCTCTCACACCTTCTACTGGCAGTCCACATGAAGACTTGAAACTCTTAAGACTGTTTTGAGAATCTGTTCTGCTGTACTTCAGATGACATTTTGCTGCATTGCCTTCAGCAGAACTGCAGGACTTCAATCTCATCTTGCAGCCCATCAGAGCTACAGTTTGTGTGGCTTTTACAAGTGAGTGATGGCCCAGTGCTGTCACTCTAAGGATGTATTACTCACTCAGGGTATTTACATCTTGAGCTGAACTGACAAGAAGATGTAAAGGAGGCTTGGTTGCTTGGCCAGCTTTTGTTTTATAATTTAAAAGAGCTTTTGTATTCATGCATTGCATCCCTGTTGCAGAGTGTCTCTCTATTTCATCCAGGAGCTGAAAAAATTTATAGCTCCCAGACCTCACATTGTCTTTAAAATACTGTGGAATAATCACAATCAGGACACTGATAAAGAACAATTAAATAGTTATTTCTTATTAACCATTTGTAGCTTAAAATTGTGTAATTCAATAGTAGGATAAAGTAGGCACATGGAAAATATAAGAAAAATTAGGTTTGCTCTTTTGATTGCAAGCCATCCAGGTCAAATATTTCACATGATGTCAGAAGTTAGTAAAATTTTCCACACATGCGTCTGTTTTCTGCTTGGAAGATAGATACCTAAAAATAGCGTAGATTCATGCTTTGTGAAAACCCAGTGACTCTAGCTAGTGTTTCTAGTATCTCCCACTTGTAAACCATCAAGGGCCTAGAGATCATTGAGGCCATTTTGAAAGGCGTTAGTTTCGTTTTAAGAATCAGTGAACAAAAAACTGTAGTCAGTCATTACTTGTACTGCAGTAGCACTCCGAGGTTCTGCTAGTGCTCAGACTCCAATATGCTAGGTGTGCTGTGAGTACATAGGAAAATGTGATCCATGCAGAGAAAAGGTTGGTGTAAATAAAAAACCCAAAACTTTTCACTTTGTGGTATGTTATATCAGCAACTCGCACATTTTTGTAAACATTCCCCAAAAGTCTCCTCGGCATAGACCATACAAATGCAGAGAGCAGCAGACGGCACCCAGCAGGTGTCCGCATGAAATGCTGCTCCTGAAGAGATTTCCAAAAGCAATTGCACTGCCTTTACCTTTGATCTTTTCCCCAACCAAAAGCATGTTATGCTTTTGGTTTAGTTTATTTTTTTCCCTCTCTTACTATCTCATCCTCAGCCACAAATGCATTTTACAGAATTTCTGCCCTTCATGTTTTTCAGCTACCATGAAGTATTTGAAATCTGACTGGCAAGGCTAAATATCTTACTTCATTGTCTATACACCCATTATTTACAGGAGTCTTTCACTCTTCAAGTCATATCGCATGGCTCTGAATATTAACACAAGACCACAATCACCTTGTCCACCTCCTGTTACTGAGTAGCATAGCTAATTTTAATTTAAGATCATCACCTGACCAATATTCATATAAAGTTCTTACTAACAAAAATAAATATACATTCCTGTGTACTGCAAATCTTCAAGTACTTAAATAAAAACATATGTCTCGTAGTACACTTTAGGTGTGCCATCTGTCCTGCTACCTTGTTAGCAAATAGAAAGATGCAATATCTGCTGCAAAACATTTACCATCTGAAGTCAATAAAGAAATTATGGTGGTAATGTGAAAGGAAAGCTTGTCCACACAGAAGGAAAATCAGGTTGCGAGGACTGGAGAACGACAATGTTTCTCCTGTGTCACACTTCTTTTTCTTCCCACAGCAAGGGTGAACTGCCTGCCCACATTTCTATCATGAACTGAGAGAAAGTAACAGGCATGAAGCCTAGCATTTAGCTTAATGTTTAAAATGAGGTGGTATAGAAGTTCCCAAAGCCTTGTTCTTCATGATGCCATTATTTTATTTTGTTTCTGTGCATTCATATTTGTCATGGCAATAAAGAGTCCATTTTTTAATTGAAACAACTGGATTTTAAGAGGTACTTTCTTGGCTGTTTTTAAGCAGCTGCTGTAATTGCCAGAAAGATCTGAACAGTATCTTCCCAAGAGGAAGGGGGAAATGTAGCCTATGCAAGGAAAAATAAAGAAATAAGTGGTCCATCGGAAGGTTTTCTAGTAAGAACTGAGCCATGGTATGAAAAATGTGACAGCACCCAGGATGGAAAGGAAGGTAACATGTTCCAGATGACAGGGCATGCAAATAAGTCTCTCATGCTTTTAGGCACCACAGTAATTCTCATTTTTTAATCCAAAAAGAATAGTCACCCACATAATTTCCTTCCACAGCAAAGAGCTGACTTGATAAGACGAGCTTGTACTACCGCTCACATCGCAAATTCGCATAGACATTTCCTTCCTTTCTTGTTCAGCCCTCATGCCTTGCCCTTTCCCCATCAGCAGGGAGTCCGGGTCGCTTTACAAGTCCCTTCACCTTTCCCGAAGACTGCCCAGAGAGCTGTGGTCGGCTGCTCCTCTTCCACCCAATTAGTGCCTCTCAATGCAGCATCTCCTGTCAATCATTGACATGCCACTAGTGTTGCTCCCAGCAATGCCAGTTCAACAAAGAAGAGACAAACAGTCTAATGGTTGCCAGCAGCTGAAGTGAAGCTGAGGCAGAATAACCGTTTCAAGTATTTTAGGCATTTCTGAAATCACTATACAGGTATACGAATGGCAAAATGACATCTGAGTTTAGCTCTTTGGTACCAGCTGTAGTTCATTCCTGTTGCCAGCGGCAGGGATGTTCACTAATTGAATGGAAAGCTTCAGGATTTGTCTGTGCATCCTCTCCTCCTTGGAAGCCAGAGTCAGTCAAGCACCATTCCATCGCGGTGACTTTCACAGCTCCTCAGGTTCAGCAGGAAGAGTGCTGTAGAGCAGGAGGAGTCACACCACCAGTCTGGCCCACAGAGACTGCAGGCCCCGATTGCTGCCATCAGGTCATTAAAAAAGAGGAGCAACAGCTGTTTCACATTTAAGAGACCGAAATTAACCTTTCTTGGAAGAAAAGGAAAATAAATGAGTCTCTGAACAAACCCACCTGCAAACACCGCTAAGTGCTTCACACAGGTTCTTGTTCCAAGCAGCCTCTGGGCTGCATGATACGCTGCAAAAGAGATGTTACTTCTCCATTCCTTCTTCCTCCCATTCCTCCTCCCGTGTCTCCTACCTAACCAATACTGACTTTGACTCACTCACCTGATATTTAGAGGCTGACACATTCATTTCTTCCTACATTGTTTAGAAATTCCTGATGGTAGACTCCCTAACTAGAACATAAATTCTGAAGATAGGGTGGTGCTGTCATACATTACATGCTGTTTAACATTGACATGAAATCATCTTCAAGCATGCAAATTTCCTGCAGATATATGATCTGGTTTATGTGTGTGCACACTAAAACCACAGAAAATAGTTGAGTCACTGCTTGCTTGCAAAAATCCATTCAAAAAGTTAAAGAAAAAAGAAATCCCCATTGCCAGTTTCCTGTCCTAACAACAATTTCTGATTCCTAACATTTATTTAACTTGTGTTATAACTAGCAGGATGAGGTCCACTACCAATGAAAAAAATCTTTGCACTAAAAGACATCAAAAGGTCATCTTTGCGCTGGGATTCCATATGTCCTTTAAGCCACTTGTAGTGGCCTTGCATATTACAGGCAACGAACAGTTTGGATACCTGTTGTCTAGTCCATTCTCCTCTTCTGATGATCACATATATGTTGATCATTCTTACCACATGTGTTTTAAATTATTCAAAGATGATGATTCCACTGTATCCTTAATCTGTTCCTATACTAACATTAGAATGGGAACCCTTTTTATTTTCCTTTAATGGAAGTGAAATTATATACTTCATGTCCTAGTCTCCATAGACAGGAAGAACAATTCGGTGGCAACATATTTGAAAAAATATTGTCATCCTCATCTCTCCTTCAGTCTTCTCTTTACTTCAGCAAACCAGTCCAGGTGTTTTGTTCATATCTACTGTGAATTTTGACCCCCTCCTCTGACTTCTCTTCATTTTATCAACAGCTTTCCCAAAGCATGAATTTCAGATCCAGAGATAATATACTTCAGCTGAAGCATTACTACTAGTTGGAAATAAATAACTACTCCCTGTATTCTAACCAAATTGTATTTATTTTACATTTTTCTATAGTAACATAGCACTATTGGCTGCCACATAGTTTATGGTCCACTGTGATTCCCACAAACCTTCTGCATTATGAGGCCCAGTACATACTTTTTTTACTACAATACTTAGCAATTATTTGATTGGTGTGATGGGTTGACCATGGCTGGATGCCAGGTGCCCACCAAGTCGTTCTATCACTCCCCCCCCTCTTCGCTAGACA
>JANZLQ010000009.1:27363135-27410670 GCA_026212715.1 Elanus axillaris | reverse complement strand
CAGACAAAGGGGAAGCTTCCAGCAGCTTATTACAGAAGCCACCCCTTTAACCCCCCCCCCCACTACCAAAACCTTGCCACAGAAACCCAATACAATTGGATATAATCTTTTGTCTTGTATCTGATTGGCAAACCATTCAGGGAAAATCTCAGCCTCAAGCTGAAGAGCTGTATGATATGTAATATCTCGCATGATCATGTTTGCTAAGAGGAGGAAATTGGTACAGTAATGCTGCACCTGACATGAAAGACTTTGAATTTGCATTCCAGAATTCTTAATGATTTCCTATTAGAATAATACTTAAAACAAAGAAAAATATAAATATTAAATGCTACTAGAAAATGTTACAACTTATTTGGTGGAATGTGGCTCGTTCACCTGGTTAGTTTTATATCAGTGTCGATATATGTGGGATTTTGAAGCATCATTATATACTGTATTCCTGTTGATGCTTCTCTACTTATTGCTGTGGTAATACATTTGACACAAGGGACATATATAATCCTAACATTTCTATGATATACATACCCAATAAAAGCTTTTTCAATTTCATTATTTTGACAGGCAGATTCCATTAATACATCCACAACAATCATGTTCCTTTTCTTCAGAATCTAAGAGTAGAGAATTATTAAAAATTACAGACAATACCCCTATACACTTAATCTCTCCAAATTCACTTTACAATTGCTGTCAACATCAATAATGTCAGACAGTATAATCAGGTTTGTACAAAACATCAGAAACTTGGATACTCTCCAAAGGGGATTTCTTTCCCCACCTAACAATGCAACTGGGGCTTTTTTTCAGTCAGAAAAAATGCTCCAAAATGACTTTGGAGAAGATATGTGCTGTATGACAGCCAGGTTGCAGCTCGTTCCTGTCATCCCATTCTCCATACCGTACCTTTGGTCCACCTTCCCATTTCAAAAACCATGTCATAAATAATGAGAGGAATAGGTCTTCCAATGCCACAGAAGCTTTTCTTTAGGAAAGGAGAGAGCTTAGAGAACACATGTGCCACCTTCCTCAGCTGTTACAAGTTGCATGTGAGAAGCGAGAAGCACAAGGCTACTAGCCAGTGAGGAAATTACTTAAGAGTTTGTTGAGAACTCATTTGTTTGCACTGCTGGTTTACTCCTCAATATAAGATGGAAGTTAAAATAATTTCTGTGGACAAATCATATGGCAAGTAATTTTTTCCTGGTTTTAGTATGGATTTTAAAGAATATTTGTTGCACTGATATTAGACTTTGTATTTACAGTGCACGAAAAACATTCTTATCGCCAACAAGTACACTGCATGTCCAGCTGCTCTAGTGGCATTCTTAAACACAGTTAAAGCTGGTAGAATTCAGCTCTTACCAATTTTGATACACAGAGTAACTGAATCCTTTTGAAAATCCACATTTTCATTAAGACATTCTGGGAAAAAGAATCATATTATCTTCATGTACATTGCTTTTAAATCAAACTATGCCTACAGATTTCACCTTTATTTTTATTGACACTCGCTTTTCAGTACCAGTATAAACTCTCATTCTGACCAACTCTGTATGCAACATTTATAAAATCAGTTTCTGTCATGACTTTGTACAAAACAACTGCGTGCACCCACTTTCATACCAGGCTTATCAGTTAATCTATCAAACAAAATACAATTTAGTTTTTCCATTAGGTTCCTAGAAAGTCAAGCTAAGTGTGAGCAACAGGAGTTTGTTACTGGTCTCTACTATGTTTTTCTAACAATTCTGTGAGTTATCAGGCAAAGATTACTAAGATACAGAGGTGTTTGTATCTTTAATCAAAAGTGGTTCAAACTGTGAAGTAACATACACTGCTAAATGTCTGTACAGGCTTTCAACAGCGTGTTGTTAAGTAATGGTTCCTTAACAGCACCCACTTTATATTGAACAAAGGGCTTTTATCCTTTTATATTCTGGCATTGTCTAAATTTATTGCAGGTATCTCTGACAAGGGAGACATATAACAGAGAATGACTCAAATGTTTGAGCAATAATGCAACATCAATAGCATATACGTTTAATAAATTTAACATGAATGATGACCCCTAATCACAGCACAGTCAGGGCTTCAGGCAGATATTCTGATTCCTCTTTTCTTAATGCCCAGTTTGTAAACCATAAGATAGGTACGTCAGATACATGCATATGGATATAGATCAAAAGGGTGACTGCACACGTTGACAGGACACTAATTAAATTGATCCACAGTTAGTGATTACCTATTCTGAGCTGTTAATTTTGCAAGTGATAAGATAGCCTGCTTCTTTTTTCTAATTAAAGAGGCACTGATACTGTCTGTCTCCTCAAGACAGTGAGTGCCACCTACTGTACGCTCACTGCCTCAGAACTGCCAAGAATTCATAACCTGAGTACCTGAACAAAGAGAATACTCTGCAGTAATACAAAAAAGTGGTTCTTCATCAGAACAAATGCCTTAGTTCTGACCTACAGTATGTAAATCATTTCATAGAACAGATAGAAAATAGACTGAAATTTCTATGCAAGTGTATGGAAATTCGGTAAGTAATGGTTCTTCCATCAGCTGTCCTACATGGTCATGCAAGTATTTTAATAAATTGAGGTGAAGAGCTTCAGGGAATATAAAAACTGTGACCGTGATACCTCCCAGTACCGAAGCACTGGGTTTTTTTGCTAAAAGCACTATAGATATGCTGTGGTCAAACCTTGATTAAGATCAGAAAGTAAAAGTACTGAAGCAGTTGACAGTGTTGATATTTAGAAAAATAAAACATGGTTATATTTCTGATGATCATCTCAGTGAGCCAAAGCAGCAGAGATTACAAGGCACCTGTCAAAAATTCCTTACCAAGAGAAACTTCATGGGTAATTCTCAGAAAATATGCTTTGTGGGGGTTCAACAAGCCCTTAAGTGACTGTGCGAAGACATACTAGATGAATACTATTAGGAGAAACTGGATTTAATAATGTATTTAAGATTCTGTAATACATCAGACAGAGCTATCATTCTGCATCCTTAGAAAGAGCACTGTTGTCTCAGGAAATAATACTGAGAGGGTTTCTTGACAAACTGTTACCAAAGAGGTTATGCAAATGCACAGTGGTTTGCATCCAGTTCATTTTTCGCAGCAAAATGGCATCTCCTTGCCAAGAGGAGATAGGCATGACTTCTCTGATGGAAGGGACAGGACAAAGTGATTCCAATCAAAAGGCAGAAATGCTGAAGTTTGACTAAAATCAAAGCGAATTCAAGAAAGGAATTCTAGTCAGTCCATTGTCCTTTGAATTTCACTCCAGTGGGAGATTAGAAGCAAAAATGTACTTCAAATGACTACACAGAAAACTTTGCAACTGTTATACAAGAGGGATTTGCCTGTAAGCAAAAAGATACGGGTTTACGTACCTTGCTTAGAGTCTGAGCCAATGACCATAGAATTAATATTATTTTCCATATTTCAGAGAGCTTTGATTCAGATAGTTGGCAATAATAAAAATTTAAAAGTGAAATTAAGAAGTAAAAACAGTTCAAGGTCAAAAGATTTTACAAGTGATGAGCTAACACAATAGAGCTGTGTATATTTAATACATATTGATCAACATCTCATGAGCAAAGGATTTAGGATGGATCCATACTTTATTGCAAGCCTTTCTTTCAATCTAATAGATTTTTGTGTTTGTAGGCCAGATTTGTAATTTAAGGGAAGGATTTACAAGAGAAACCTGAAGGATGTAAGCACTCAGCTGTTTATAAAGTTCAATGGCATTTGAGTGTCTGACTCCCTCAGGCTCTATTATGAATTATAACTGTAACTTATTGACAATAGTCTTTCAGTTCAGAAAGCACAAAATGGTTACCCTTTACAATAACAGAATTTTTGTTTTGTAACCATAACAATAATCTAGTCTGTCTTCCAGGGAGTATTTTGTGGTCAAAGTCAGGATAATTGACACAATTTACCTCAATGGAAAATTCAGCTTTTTGTACGTGGTAATGCTGACTTTACTACAGATTTACAATCACAAGTTCCTGCCTAAAAGATGTTATCACGTGCTCCAGGTTCTCGCATCCAAAAAACTTTTCCCTCTTGTCTGCTCCCTGACCACATCTATTCAGCAGACCTTCAGCCCAGAAATACTTCCTCAGCATCTCTAACCTGGGCCTGATCCAAGACCTCACAGACTTTATTCCCAGCTCTCTTTCCCCAGGAACTGGTCTCATTCCAGAAAACAGCCCAGTCCATCATCTCACTGCTGCTGTCCAGCTCTAAGAGTCTACATTACATATTAGGACATAAACCCACGAGTTAGGCATAATGGAGATCAATCTGGAGTGTTGGGTAAAGATCCAGTTTGTCTTGCAGTCTTTATAAGTAGATTTTGCACAAGCAAATTCTAAGAAATACCTGCTTGTGCACAAAAGGGGATCTCCCTCCGCAGCTGAGCTACACTTGGTGTGAGGTCTGGAGAAAGGAAAAGAGGGCTTAGAGACATATTCTGCTGTCCTGGTAGTTGGGCTGGCCAAAGGCAGGGGCAAATGTCTGTTTTACAATTCTTCATGTTAGATAAAGGATATTAAACTTTATAGCAGTCATTGCATAACATTCTTTGACTATTAAAATGTCTGCTAAAAAGTGCAAGGAGACAGAGAGGAAATTGAATGCCTTTGCAATAGGGCCAAAATAAGGATGGTGGTAGCTATTATGGGAATACTTAATAAGGCCTCTGAGTTGCTCTAGCAGCTCAGCACATCCTTTTGACACAATGCCTATAAACAGTTATTACTGCTTGACTGAGGGTGTGAGGAGGGAAATTCTAAGACAAAGTTAATTTACATCTTAAAAGAGTTTCCTCTTAAAAAACATAGCATGGTAACGGAATTTCAGTATTGTAATGATTAATGTCACCACACTGTACTGACTCTACTGCCTCATAATTAAATAGAAAATATTCAGTTGTGTAGCACTTGAATATGATAATGGTTTATGTATTAACTTATTCACCTTGCAATTTCTTGACCTATTTTTCATTTTTAGGGACACATAAAGATGGAACGTACACAATTGCATAGACTCTGAGAGCAGTGTCTGAGTAGTCATGGGCAAGGAGAGACACTCTTGCTATTGGCGTTACATAAACCTTCCTGATAAACTGAAATCAAAACCTGGAAGTACATTTTCTGAGGACTTTAGAAGTATTCCAGTCTAAGTAAGAGACTGGATACTTAATTCCCAGAATATGGTTCTAAAATTTTTCCATTAACCAAATGACAGCTGAAAGGAAAACTGGGAACTCTGCTGTTCCTTTTGTTGTGAATTGCCACTTGTTGATTTGTAGGCATTGCCTTCATCTAGGAGAACAGAGAAAACACTTAAACTCCTGTTCAAACACACCTTCCCCAGCTCCCATTAATCCAGAAAGTGCAAAGAATGTAGTCTGCATTTTGAGCGTTAGATAAAATTCCCAATAGTGATGTTTCTCTGACATTGTAAAACCACCTACATTGGAAGATCTCGGAATTTTAAATCAGCAGATGTGTTTGTTTGGGGTTTTTGCCTGTTTCCATCAATGTCTCACTCCGTGACGTTTGCCAAGTATGTTACATGAACTATTTGAATGCCTAAAGGTAACCGTTGAAGTTCAACAAGACACTGAAATAAATCTCAGTTTTTCAGAGGTGTTGAAGTCCCACACTCTCCATTCAAGTCAAGCACATGATTGTTTCACCCTTATCATAGTCTTGTTTCCAAATATCCAGCAACTTCATAGCAGGGTGTCAGTTTTCCTCCTCACTTCTGATATGACTAGCTTCTCTACATGAAAGCACAAACTACAAATAATACTGGATCTTTAGCTTAAAAAATGCATATCCTGATGAATATTTATTCAGCACATTAAAAATATCATCCGTGCCTGGCTTTCATTTGCTCATAAACCTGAATATTGCAAAAAACCTAGACAACATTTATTCTGCACATCAGCATAGCATGAGTTAAGGAAAACTTCATATTTCTGTTTATGATACTTACATGCTTCCTATTACTGCCCTGTCAAAACCCTTCATAATCTTTGGAAGTATTTCTTTGAGAAAGGAAGGACTGTTCCCATTTCACAGCTGGAGAGATGCAGTAGACAGATTTATGACATTTAATTTCCACTAATTCCAGTGGAGGTAGATGCTGAATACTTTGTTAAAATCCGGCTGCAAGTAACTTACCCAGGGTCACAGAGGAATCTCATGAAGCATGATTTTCAGAGTTGCAGATCAGCAACCAGCATGTTGGGACACCTAGCTTCCCGATTTTCCTCTCATGCTAAGGGTACTTTGGGTACCATGACTAGGTGTATACAGCAGTATTAGCTTAGGTTTTCAGCTGAACTTGAGCCAAAACTTCCCCATTACCCATCATACCATAGTGGTAGCTTGCTCTCTGGCTCTCTTTTGGAGTCAGCTACCTGGATCTTCAAGCAAGAAAACTTAGACTACTTCTTAACTATTGGCCTTGGCAGTGCTTCCCAGCTCCTATGATGGATGCATACTCCAGTTACCCATCCTGTTCTGTTGGAACAGGATGCAAACATGAACTGTCTCCTCCACCTCAGGTCCTGATTTTCTTGGGAAGAGACACTGCTGTCTCTGGAGAGGGATTTTGCAGTCTGAATATTCTTCCATGTATGAAGTTGCTCTAGAGGCGCAGCACCTCTCTAGTACAATTATGTCAAGGTTTGCATTACACCCTCCCAGTACAGTGCTCTGCTAACAAGCAATATTAAGCCTTTTTAGCTTTAGTGTTGAGTCACTCCAGAATCCTTTATTTTTGTTCATTCCAGCTTGGATTTGAAGATATACTGTTTTACACTGTGATTTCTAAGAATATCTGAATAAAAGTTGCTCAGATTCTACAGTGCAGGCTTTCTCAGCTTCTGACAAGATTGGGAAAGTTTACCTCATTTTTCCAAATTCCACAAGTTTGTCTCCTTTTGAATATATACTTCCCAAAATGTCCTCTCCAACAAGACATATGGTTCCTCCTGTGTAATGCTGGCATCTGTAAGTAGAATGTCCTGGATACTCTGACCAAGAAATGTATGGGGCCTGATCCTCTCCATTTGCTTAATTTGATCACACTGGCTTTACTAGAATCATTCTTGATTTTCCCTAACACAAAGAAGGACCAGACACTGGAGTGAGAAATTCTTTCCACTGTAGATGGAAATAGGAATTCACTTGTCATCACTGCTTTCAAATGGATTTCTAAATGAAAATACCTTTTACTAGAACACGGAGATGACAAGTTCTGTTGGTTTTCCATCAATTACAGCCTGTGTCAGCAGCTTTTTAAGATCCAGACTACACTCCAGTTTCTACACTAAAAGCCATTTCTTTATGTTAACTTTTTGCTAGGAACAACTGTGAGTGCTAGTACATTGTAATACATTTGTTATTCTTTTTTTCATGTAAAAATCTGTAACATTCTTTGGAATATTTGTTGGTACAGCTTCCACAATCATCTTCTACTCTTTTCCATATCTCTTCTAAATGCAATTCAATTAAGTAGGTTGATGGTGTTTATTAATCTAAGCAGCATTCTTGGCCACATGACAAGTCGAACTGGACTAAGTTTTTGTGGTTTTATGATAGTCCTGACCGTAGCTGATGATTGTTAAACTAAATATTTGAAAACAAAACCATGGATTTTTTTAAAAGTGAGATATTCCTGTCTCTGGTTATGTAGAAGCTATTCTGGTCAGGAGGCAAATATTACAGGATAAAACCTTTCACAGATAGCTTGCCAAATACGTTAGAAAAAAATTCAAAAGCACAAATAGTAGTTCTGTGTCTGACTGTTAGTGCTTTTGTTGTGGAAGCATCTTGGAGCCCTAATTAGGGACTAAAATCTTGTTTCAGGCTCTATCAAGGAATAAAAGATGACACCTGCCTATACAATATGTAGACTAAGATTCATTGATGTTTGATGGAGATAAGGAAGAATGGTGAAATGACGGTCTACAGCTCTGAAAGAAACAGGCAAGTTTAGTATTTTTTCTTCTTTCATATTAATATGCTCATGTCTTCTAATCCTAGACATTCTACCTTTATCACTTCCTTGGAATTAATTCAGAACTTCTTAGAAATCTGATGCTTGCCTTGCCACCTGTTTACAAGTCTCCCTACATAACTAAACTATTGTATCTCAGAGCTGATTTGCAACAACTCAGCTCTTGGCCTTTCATAAGGGGAAGCTTTGACTATGACATTCTGTGGCACTTTGCAAATGCCTAGAAAAAAAATGTGAATGCAGAGCCTATCAAGATCACTTTCAGCATCTGCGTAATCAGGATTTGACCCAAGGTCCAAAAAGTGTTGCTTGTTTAATTGCATTTCTCCATGGTTTCACTTCTGGATGATAACCTCAGTGTAATAACAGATTTCAAGTTACCAAATTTCATACTAATCCCAAGTACACTTACACTGTCAAGAACTAAAGTTCAACACTATCAGGTGTCCCCCTGAGCCATGATATAGGCTTTTAAAAACACTGAATTAAGAGAGGGAAACTGGTCTCTCCTAATTTTTCTTTCTTCTTTGAAGTATCAGTTACTGCAGTGTGCAGAGCATCTTTTCTGTTTATGAAATTCATAGGTTTGAATACTGAAAATATATATTGGAATATGTAAATTGCTCGTGTGGGAAGCTACATATTGAAGGCCAATTGCAAACATAAATCCCCCCTCAGAACTGTTCATTTGCTGGTGTAAGTGGATAATCCCATATGCCCTATACTTTTAGAAATTATTTGAATAAAACTCTAGAAAAGCAGGCAGAATGAAATGAGTACAATACAGATACAAAAATACAGAGACATCTTTCTTATCAGTCGTTGCTGTCTCTTCACCAAAAGAAACAGCAGAAAAATAGAAAGATTTCTATATAATGGACATAGCCTAATGCAAAAAAAAAAATCATAAATATCTGCTTAAGTTTTTCATATTAGCCTCCTCACATTCCTTTTTCTCAGTACAGTTGCATAGCTATTAAGTGGTACTTTACTTGCATGATGCTGATGAGGAAAGGGATATACCTCAAGAAAGAAAACTCCTCTCCACTGACCATATCAAAATACACATTTTTATAAGTAAATTTGTTTTGAAGTAGGGTATTAGTAAGCCTTCTTCAGTTTTACTTCTTGGTACTGGAAGGTTGCTAACTGGCCTACTTATGCCATCTTCTGGAGAATTACAGAACTGCTTTTACATAGGGAAGGCCTCTATCAAGAAGCATTAATAATTATCAGTGCCTTGAAATAATTTGCTAATTGAATCCCTGAAGTACTTTTCTTTCTTATTTTATAGAAATTAGAACAAGCCAAAACCTACTGAATTATTAATAACATATCATATTCAGCTATTATGCATAATCAGTAGATTGTACAAAAAAGATCTTTGTAAGTGTGGTCCCAACAATATTGATATATTTAGCCAAGTTATGTTTTACAAAAACGCCACTTTTTTATACTGATATTTTACTAATGAAAGCCCTGTTTTCTCAAAAGACTGCATTTCCCTCTCTTGGGGATAATCAGAAAGAAGGAATAGATTTCAGTCATGTTGCATAGTATGTTACTGGAGATAACTGTGCTGCTGTGTGACTCTGTTACTATTTTGATGCAAGGGGTAGAGGAATCTGCAAAGAGCAGATGATGTTGCATGAGGTTCTGGAAATTTTAGCTTTGCTAGTCTATTTATTCATTTAATCACTCTTGCCAAATCTCACATTGTGTAATTACATCTATCTGGAGGAGAGGGAAAAAGGCTGAAGGGCCTCCACTGTCTTCTGTAGCCTCAGTTTTCTTCATTTTCCATAGTATAGAATGGTTATTTTGCAAACCAGGGTTCACTGCAGCGTCCTCAGCAGGAGAGATGTGGCACAGGCAGAGCAGATGAAATGCAGAGTTATCCTTCAGAGTAAAAAATGTTTTGTGAGTTTGAGTTTCAGTTCACACCTCACAGAGTAACTGGAAATAGTAGACTCCTACCACAAGTGTTAAGCAATACAAAGTGGGCATCTGGAATATTAAATATTCACATTTTTCAAGTGCCTTCTGTTTCGCGAGAAATGTACCAGACCCTAAGAAATGTGCATTCAGGATAGGATTAAGTAATTTGAGAAGACATTGTGAATTATGACATTTTAGACCAGGTCAACGTGCCATGTTTCACTAACAGGGTTAGCACAGGAGAGTAGGTGTTTCCATTTTGAAGACTTCTCATCACTTTTGAAAAGTGTGAAATAACGCTCCCATTATTTCACTGATTTTCTGTGAAGAGCAGAAATGGCACAAGGAAGTGATGGTACAACATCTGCTTGCCTGTGTTTTGCATGTGTCTTCCTTCACTTTTCCCCAATCAGTAGCTTTCCCACCCAAGTGCAATTACAGGCTAAAACGGAAAGCCACATTGGAATGGCATAATTCTCTTCAGCACCAACACATGTTAAGAGAGAAAAAGCCCATTTTCAGTTTCTTTGAAGTTGATACCAGAAACTTGGCCACTACCAGAAGTGCTGCAATGTCTGTTCCCTGCTTGCTCTCAGAAAACCTTGAGAAAGGTCCCCAGCTTGGCCTATAGGGTTTTATAAAACACTAATCCAACACTCTCTTACTAAGTGTTTAATTATTAGGGCTGTGAAATACAGCACCACCTCAGGCATTAATAGAAGAAAGTAATGATTGCCCACTCAGCACGTGGTTTGCCCTTCACTTGTAAAATCTCTTGTCATTTATTTGTCCTTTAAATGACTTCTTGCGATACTATAATCAGGACAAATGGATCCTCCAGAAGAGAGAAAATGACCCCAAACTGGCACAGAAAGATTTGATTAAAACTTATACGCCTTCTGTGGCAGCCTAAAGATCCCGGGAGATCTGCCATTGCTCAGCAGAGTGGAGGAAATAGCAGACAGGGGAAATGCTTTCTGTCTGAGACAAAAAGACTTTATTGCTAACATGCTGACATCCACTCTCTGTAGGACCATCCTATGATCAGTCTCTCTTTTTTCCTTTAAAACTCCATGTCAGAAGTTTGGTTCCAGTGTGATTAATTTCCCCTTTACTGATTGTGTGTCATTTACCTTTAAGTAAGATTTTTATAAATGAGGCAAAACAAAGACAGAGATGAAGATTGTGCGGAGATAAACATTTGTGCTGCTGGGACTCCCACTGACTTAGGCACAGCAGGGGCCAGAAGTAATGGGGATTCACAGGCTTCGTGATTAGACCTCTCACTGTGAACAGGTAATTGAAACACTATAGCCCATCACCACCATTTACAAAACAGCAAGCCATGAAGGTACTTAGTTTAAAGCAGACCCTGAACAAACCAGAGACTTCACACACTCCCTCTGCCACTATGTAGGAGCAAAGCATAAGCCGAGGCCATCGATAATACGCACCTGTGTTTGTGTAGACAGCACTCTTCTGACAGCAGCCCTGGTGGTGTCCCCTGAGCAATGGCTATTTCTGTGCGGTTCTGCGGGCGATGCACGAGCGTCTGCCTGGCTTTGCGGGGGGAAGGCACCAGGGACAAGCAGAGAGGCCTTGGGAAGAAATGTGGTGAGTTGCCTTGACTAAAGGTCCTGTCCCCCAGCGCAGGTTTGCTGCAAGGCACTGGCGGAGAAGGGGTATGTGTCTCTCAGGGACCTCGCATCAACCTTCATGTGAACATCTGAAAGCTCCTTCAGTGACTGGGAGCCTGATGGTTCACTGTCACCCTCAGTGGAGGCAGGGTAAGAGTGGTTTTGAGGCCCAAAGCCTGATTGGGATATCATCATAATATTCAGTGTGTTGTGTGGCACAAGTAAACGTGCTGCCTCTGGAAAAAGACCTCTTTGTCTGTCTCCTGTTGTAGACCTCAGCCTCACAGGGTTTAGAGCCATTTACTGACTACCTACCTGCAATAGTGTCTTTAAACATGTGATTGATACAAGTACATGATGTAGGTGAGCAATGCTCTGATTTATGCCTCACTTTCACTACTTACTAATCATTGTGTCTCATGAAAGCCTCTAAATAAACCTTTTTGATTGCAGTAATTTAGTAGTGGAGGTATACCTCACCAGCCTAGGCCTCTCTTCTGCCAAACTCCACTGAATGTTACTGGTGTCTCAAGCAGATGTTTCTAGTTTCTAAGACAATGGGAGATTAATAAACTAATGTAGGTTTCCTTCAGCCCCATTTGAGAAGAAATGGCAACAAACAATCAAACATTATGCACAGGTGGAGAAAGAAGTAATTTTCATAGGGAGCTGAGACACAGACCTACAACACTAGGCTTTCTGGATCCTCTGTTGAGTTTTGCTGTTGTCCAGATACCTCCAGCTGATGCATGACAGACATTTTCCA
This sequence comes from Elanus axillaris, assembly GCA_026212715.1. Lineage (NCBI taxonomy): Eukaryota > Metazoa > Chordata > Aves > Accipitriformes > Accipitridae > Elanus > Elanus axillaris. Next base: position 27,398,267 of record JANZLQ010000009.1, on the reverse strand, counting down.
TATTTTGGCAGCAGGAATCATAATAACTTACAGCGGTTTGAGTGGTTATTTAGCTGTTTGTAGCATGCTTTGTCATTCCTACATAAAAGTACTCATTCCTATTAAAAGGCACATAGTGAGGTGTAAAATGTTAGAACAATCATTCAAATGAACTGAACACATCATTATCCACTTACATGGTATATACAGCTACCATAGTTAGAGAAAAAGATCAACAAACAATGTGATCATTAACAGGAGTTCAAGAATCACATCACTAAATTTGTGAGTGCAGATGCTTACTGAGAAAAAGGAGGAACATTTTTTGTCCAGGTAATTGCGTAAATGACAGGGCTTGACAGGAATTATAAACATAATGATACTTCAATGATTACACTGCACAAGGGGATTCTGAAAATCTAGATCCATTCTGCAAGTCTCTTTTTGATTATGGGAGCTGACATGATTTCTGTGCATCTGTCCCTTATCTGTAAAACAAAGGTTTTAATTATTTGTTACTTCCATCACTCTTTGCTCCAAGACTGTATATACTAGATATTTTGTACTGTTTTGATATGACCAAAGCAGAGTGCCTATTCCTCAGGTCCGGTCAAAAGGAATGGTGTAAAAAGTTGCTGCAACGGTCGACATTATTGGTGAAAGGCAAGATATACACAGAGCACAATTGATAAATGCCATTCCTTTGCTGCAAGCTCTCTGTGTGACTGTGGTCAATGAAGGAGGTCTTTCAGCCTAAACTTCTGCTCTTTAAAGTGTAAACACTACACCTTTACCTCACAATGGTGCTGGGAAGCTGTATTAGCTTAGTGTGTACAAGTCTTCAAAACCCTTGAAGGCACTGAAATAATGAACGTTACTAGCTGTATAGGCACATTGTATATGATTGTAAAAACCTCCAGTGAACGTTCTGATTTGCTATACCACAGCTTTTCATTAAAACAGTTCTTTTTTCTTTCCATGCAAGAGAGAGGCAACTTTTTCTGGCATTAGCAGCTGTGGGTCTGATCACATTTAAAGTTTTGGTGTTTGTAAGCATAGTGTGCTATAGACCCAACACAAGTTTACACAAACAATAAACACACAGAATACTTTCATTATTAATCTTGCATAATTTTCAGAAGAAATAGCAAAACACGGCACAATTCTAATCTGACCAATATGGTTATAGTTTGCAATAAAAAAAGTCATCTTCATTATCAGCAGTTCTGTTAAATCACTGGCCTAACTTGAAGTCTTCTATCTGGAGTTATAAGTTAAGGACAGTTTATCAGAGTAGTTATTTATGGCATAAACAGATGTTGCTGCTGGCATTTAGGAAAACTTAGCTGCCTCCCACTCAGCCAAATTCTTTAATCACACTTGACTGAAGTTTTCAGCCTTGAATTATCAGTTAATAACATCTGAGCAAAAGCATAATTTGTTGTTTAAGTAAACTTTAAAACAGAGGAACAGTGCATTAGATACCAGATTTAGTGCTTGCCTTAGGGAAAGCATTTTTTTTAGCACAGAACTGTAATAGAACAGAAGTAAGATTTGTGACTAATTCTACCTCTTATTGAATGTGTAACTTCCCTAATGGCAAAATACTTTCTTCTGAGCTATTCTTTCCTCATTCATGTATTGTAACACCAATAGCTGTCATGCTATAACTGAGCATAGATCAACTGCACACATTCAGACTTGTACAAAGCACAAAATTTAAAAATAATGTATCTGTGGTTTCCACATAGGGAAATTTGATACCATACTTTCTTTATTATTTCGTCTGTTTTATCAAGGATGCTTGAGGAAACCCATGAATTTCCTCATCATGGTCACTTGTAGCTCATTTAGAGAAGGTAGTTATTTGAATGAAAGAAATAACCATACCTTGTCCTTTGTCAACATTTTCTTAGCATTTAGAGTATTTACAATAGTGTAATAATACTATTAGACACCAGATGCCAGCATAAGCATGCAAGCACTAAAGGGCCTGTTTTACACTAAAAGGCAAGGATGGTGCAGATCTCCCAGGTCATTATGCGGTTACAGTCACACTAAGAGCCGAAGTTCACTTTATCTTTGATGTTTCAGTGTCATATAGAAATAAAAGATCTGATCATCAAGTCAGGTCCACATGGCACCATACTAAGGTTAATCTTGGATTTACTGGAGAAAGGACTGTATTGCTGGCCTAGTTGGTAATTGCCTTCTCTGTTCAAAACTGGTTTATTTCCACGTGGAACTTTGACTAGAATTTGCAGCCTAGTAGATCTGTTTTTTCCTTTGCATACTAAAGTAAGGATCCTTAATATCAGATCTTCTATTTGCATAAGTCTGCACAGAATATGCCAAAATCACTCCATCATCTCTACAGAGTAGAGTGGACCTCCCAGAGACGTCACATTCTTGGCTGTAGGCGTGCAGTACAGGCAGGAAGAATAAAAGGCCAGGTACTCATGGTGCAAACATAATGCAACACTTTCAAGTGCAGATGGTTTTTTTTTCTGAATTTGTCACTGCTTCTGCCAGAAGCCTCTGCGACACGATAAAGTAGTCACAGCCTTCTGAAATTAATTGAGTGATGGAAATTGCTTCTGACAGATTCCTTCCAGAGCAGAAAACTTTGGTCCCAGAGTGTCCAAAAAATCACCAGGCAAGTCCTCACTGACAATGGAGATAGAGCAGGAGTTACTTTGCTCTGGTTCTCCTTCCTCAGCGTATCTGCAAGGTTCATAGAAGGCCCCGTAATCTTCCAGTGTGTTTTGGAAATACACTTTCTAAAGAAGGGAAGAAACAATGCAAATCATCATGGAAGATCCTACTGCCCTTTTGGAAATTAAAGGAATTCATGGTATGCAAATTAGGCAGGTAAGCCAGGAGTTTACAATGATGAGTATGAGTCTTTCTCGGAAAAGGAAAACTTTTACTGAAACTCTCAGCTGCATAAGCACCACAGCCTGAACTTTCCCTAGAGTACAAATGAGACAGAAAAGAGCATTTGGTCTGTCCTGGACCAGACAGCTCTCAAGGAAACATGACTGCGTGGAGGCATGCTGTCTGGCCCAAGGAGGCATGGAGGACAGGCTGGTGAAAATGCAGTGGCCAGACAGGACATGGCAAGAGGAACTAGGATTTCCTTGATAGCATGGAAGTGAAAAAGCAGGGAACTAAACTTTAACCCTGCACAGCAACAGAAAGCATTTTAGCCCCACCTCACCATCTGGAAGGAGCTGTCACAGGTGACGGACCCCAGCCTTGCAGTAACTGCTGAGTGACCAGCCAGAGGCAGCAAGAAGTCTAAAAGACAATCCATTTTCAACAGGGAAGAGTCTTGAATATTTCCCCATCAAATATATCCCTTGCTTTCCACTGTAATGCTTCTTAGGTGTGGGCTGAGACAGTAGCTGAAGCCGTAGCAGCTTTCCAGTTTTGCAAGCCTTTTTTCCTATTCTTACATGCCAGCTTGACAAAGAAGCAATTCAACATTCATTTCTTACCTGACGCAGTATTTTTTCCACTGTCTGTGTGATGCAATCACAGTGTATTACTTGGACTGTCTTGTAACTAGCGCTCAGACTATCCTGGAAGACAGACACGGTATCTCAGGTTTGACCAGCATAAAGTTACCTACTAACATTTCTTTCTGATACAATAATTCCAAATATCTTTCTCTGCTGCATCCATTTCTCTTGTGCTGTCTTCTCCAGTTACATTGCAGCTTTTTCTGTTAAGGGACTGTTTCTTCTCATGAATACATGCTCCATGTGTACATGCAGTCACCAACTGTAGGCTTTCTTAATAATCTCCAGTAATTAAATATGTTTCTTCCTCCAAATTTATTGGATTTCTTTTCATCAATGGCACCAAACATGACCTCAGAACTTTATAAAGTCTACTCACACAGGTAATCCTAGCTCCTAACTATGGTCTTAAAGATTGTGGAACTGGGTTCTCACATGCAAAAAAAAGACTATTTTACATTTTCTTTGCCTGCTGTAAAACAGAGATTATTCTTAGAGTCTCTTGGTGATCACTACATACTTATGAACAGAACACATGGCAGTCACCTACTGATGTAGACCAGAATTTCGTTCAGGCATTCTTTACAATAAAAATAAATATCTGTTAGAGAATGCAGTACAAAAAACCACAGAACAAACTCAAAAGCCTTCAAACCTCCAGAAGTACATCTTCTGGTCATAAAAATACTCATAAATCCTGTCCTCACTTTAATATGTTAAGTAGAAGATGTTGACCAGGATGTTTTGGTAGATATCTGAAGAATGATGGTTCCATATCAATCTCATATCAATTCGGTACTGTGATTAGAATTTTGGAAGAAATTACGCTTCCAAATATTTAGAACAATAACTAATGAAAAGAAGTGCTAATCTTGAAAGCTGTTAGAAAAACAGAAGTTGTCAACAGTATTTTAAATACCAGTTGTGTCTCCAACAAGTGACATTTTCTAATTGAAGTATATTGCATTATTCTTCCTACTGTTATTAATACCAAATCTCATTCTTGGGATTACCAATTTCTGTGATATAAAAAAAGGGCATTTACATAAGGAAACAGGCAGTTACCTCAGCAGGCGCTTCTTTTCCAGCATCCACAGACACAGGTGGCAGAGCAGCATGATCTGTAACACCCAGCTGAGCCTGCATACAGGGAGAGGGATGGTATTAATAAGAAACTGAACTAGCCAGTGAAGTATGACACTTTTGCAGACTATTCCCTTTTTCACTTTCATTACTTCCTTGTTGAAAACATTAGTATGTGCGGCGTGACAAGAGATAATGTGCCTCCTCATCTGTTAGATTCATCAGTAGGATGAGACACCTGGGAAGGTCCTGCTGATACTGAGAAATGGTAGAAGTGATAATAGGCTGTCACCAGAGTAGCATTATCCAGTCCATGCAGAACACCACTCCCCAGATATGCTTAGTGGCAAGAAAAGCTTTATTTTCCTCAATACAAAAAAAAAAAAAAAAAAAAAAAAAACAGATGAAATGTAATAAAAGAGATTACTAGAACCAGATTCAGCCACACAACACTGGTGGGGAAATTGGAATATATGCTTTTGCACTTACTTGAGATAAAAACATTCTGCTCTCTTCATTATAGTTGATTAAAGTCTGTTCACCTTCTTGAGCTGGAACAGTGGCTTTGCTTTTAGATCTCAGCATGTAAAACCAGCAAAGTAAAATACTGGAAGCTGTTGAAACAAGAAAGCGAATGGTGAACTGGGCATTGTGAATAGATCTGTATGGCTCAATATGGTGGGTTGGTGAGGCACTCAGCCCAGTTCCAAATGAGCTAACTTGGAAACCACCAGCAATGTAGCTGTGCAGATGCAGTGCTTGGCCTGGAGCGGTTAGCCTGCTTTAGAAAGCCAAGCTGTTACCTCCACAGAGCACTGCACTGAGCAGGCAGACATACTAGATCACTCACAGGTAACCAGAGGAATAGTGGTCAGATATTAATTTTTGCTTCAGATAAAGAATCAGTAGTTGACCTCTTCAGCAGTAACCAACATGAGCTGTTACAGAGGCAGCAGCTTTATAACAAGCAATTACTGAGTAGTGTAAGCCTATGGGAGAAATTAATAACTTCCAGTTATCCAGCACATGGTTAATGTCAAATAAGTGAAGTATTCAATTTCATTCAATGAAAACAAGAATATTTACTTTGTTGTACTAGAGTTCAGCTTAACAACACATTTACATTTGCCAGTTATCCTCCAGCCAGAATATAATTGTGATTTTCACAAGTAACAAGCTGAAAAATTCCACCTGTTAACAGTACAGTGCTTTTTTTCAGTTTAGATATTTTCTTTTTTCCTAGGTTACATACTTGTATTTATTGTTTTTCATACAATAGTATTCCACGCATCTACGGTATCTTCCCTTTTTCACTTCTCTATAATACAGTCCTCACCTTTTCACACCCCAACCACAAGTGCACGTAAGTTTCACAAATTTTTCTATTGTCTTTTACCCTGTGTTGTCAGCCTTGGATACCACCTTCCTCTGCATCACACATTGTATTGTAGTGCCTAGTAATTTGAAAGTTTTCTTGGCTGTCAAAAAAAGATCTCTTTGGTTACTAGATGGAACTGGCAATGTCTTGTGTTGGAAAACTAAGGTCTTCCTAAAATTTGAAGAGAGAATGGGTCATGGACCATGACATATGGATGGAAGCACCATGAAGAGTGCAAGTATTAACTGTTTGCCCCTTGACTACTCTCTAACACATTAAGGCAAATGGCCTTTCTTGTTAAGGCTGCTAGATTTTAGCACATATTCATGAGCTGCAATTGCAATGAGATCCAATGGGCAGATGACAGATAACTTGCATGTGTAAGTTAGGAGGTTACTTACCCAGTAGTAATAAGAAAGCCATCAGTATTATTGCAACGACACCACCTCCAAATCGCATTGCTGCTTGTGGAAGTGGTGAATCTTTACATGTATGTCCATCTGGGCAAAAGCAGAGCCTAACATGCTGATTCTGCCGTGTAGAAAATCCTTGCGTGTCCTGAATAATGACGGGCACCAAGTAGCTACCTTGTGGAATGCTTCTTAACATTAAAAGTTCAACTGACTCCCCTAAAAAGAAGACAAGAAAATTATTTCAAGACTCATAGAAAGAAGTGTGATATTCTACAGTCCCTTCTATTGATAATCAAGGGGAGACTCATTTGCACCCCAATTACAAATACTTTTTCCAGCCTTAATGCACCATAGTAAATAGGACAAAATGACATCCCACTTTATCACCTTGTTGAGCCTTCTGGGCAAAGAGATCTGTCCCAGTCTTGCTGCATTCTGGCATAGATGCACTGAAAACCTCTAGAATTCATTAGGTAGTTAATCAAATGCAGAAGTGGTTCCTCAGCTGTGTCTTTCTACAATTTGAGCACATTGCTTCTAGTCCTGTCCTCAGCAGAGATAAATAACAATATGACTTTTTTTCAAATTGCAGTAACTTTATATTTTGAAAGGTGTTCTTTCATATCCTTTCAGTCTCATTGAAACTAATCCGTAACAAACAGTGAAATAACTAGAGGGCACACAACTGACAATAAACTTCTCATGAAGGACATGAAAGTAAGAACTCACCAAAGTTCCTTCCTAATTTCCAGTTATGCTTCACATCTTCAGAGTCCTCAGCCAGCTCAAATGCAAATGGCCCAGAATGTGAACGGACCGGAGCAGACTTAGCTTTTATAATGAGAGGCATCCCTTCTTTTTTGTCACACACATCTAAAGAAGGATCCTCTAATATTGGCATATGATCATTAATGTCAGACAAGTAAAGCAGGATGGTGCCAGTACCAGTCTGTGGTGGAATACCTAGATAGGAGCAAAAGAAACAGAAAAACAGTCACAACTGCCTATCAACAAAAGCCTGTCCATTGGCAGGATCTCAGGTTTATCCTACTAGTCACACATAACAAGTTTTAAACCTTAGGGTGGTCTGCATTACTATTCTCCACATAGATCCTTACTCTTGCTATCATTTTATATCTAACGTGCACCTCGTCTCAAACAGTCCAAATACTGCTTGAATATTTTCTGACTGGCTACTTACCATGATCAATAGCATGAACAATAATGGTGTACAGGCTGTTGTTCACATGAGGGGATTCTTGATCAAATTCTTTCGCCACAGTAAGAAGTCCAGAATTCTCATCCACCCTCAGCCAACCATCTGGGTCATGGGCTAGTTCATATCTTTAAAAGAAAGGGAAAAGTTACAAGTTACAATCTTGAATGGATTTTGAAGTTTAGAAAATTGCTACTGCATCTTTCTTTGTCCTTTTGAGCTCTGTAGGTAATTTTACTTGTTAGTGATACTTACTTTTGTTAACTCTATGACAAGCTGTGTGTTTCAACACAGCCAACAAACAGTTCCCCATACAAGTCCCCATATCTTGTACAGGCCCATCAAAACTGTTCCTAGGGGCTAAAAAAGTATCTAATTTCCACGACAGCCAACATAGTCCTTAGTCCTTTCTACGGCATCAAAATTTTGTCATCAAAAGTAAAATACAAATAATGCAACCTTGTTTTGGGCAAAACTATTTTGAAAACAGCAGAAACATTGAGCAACCAAGAACGGACTGCACCTTTAAATTGTATCTTACAGAGCCAGTTATCTGGATCTGCAGTATCATCAATAGTAAACCTGCACCTCTAATATATTTGTTCATTAAACTATAAATATATATGTGTATGTATATTCATATCTGTACATATACCAAATTAAACTTGAAAACATCTTAATATTCCTAAGCTATTTCTTATTCTTAGACTTAGAAGCATCTCCACTTACTTTATCTTATTTGGCACATCATCTGGATATGTGGCAGGATACCTTCTAAATACTCTCCCAGGCGTCATTGAATCTTCTCTTTGGACAATAAGTGTAGGAGGATGAAACCTAGGAGCATGTTGTGACTGTAAGACCTTGATGTTCACAGTTGTATTCGTGGATTCTAGGCCTGAGATCACCACAGTGCCGTTTTCACACAAAAAGAAAGGTTCTTCATTTGATACAGAAATTACAAGTCTCATCTCAGAGACATCTTCATAGCTGAGAGGCTGAAAACCCCAGACAAAAGTCTGATTAGCAGTTATAACCTTTGGTTTGGCAGTCACCTCTATATACCTGGAAATCAGAGGTGAGCTGAGTTAATGGAACTCAGCTAAAATGCTAAGCTATTGGTCTTGTAATCAGACTGGCCACACTACACATTGCCATGCTGTAGCTCATCTATAACTGCTCCTTACCTTGATAACACTCAAAATGCCTTCATTTGTATCCGGATCTGTCTCAATGGTGAACTGTTCCTCTTCGTTGCCTTTCATTACTCTGTATTTTGCTCTCCAAGCTGGAGTGTAGGGAGAGTCTTTATCTTCCACTTGGAGCCGTAATACAGCTGGATGTTCTTGTCCTGCTGAAACCTGTAGCTGGTACTGGGTGGGGAAAGGAAAGAAATAAGAATATTATAAGAATATATATATATATATAATATATATATATAAGAAATATAAGAAATATTTCTATTGTCCAAGAGGAAGAAGAAGCTTGTTAGCCAGTTCTGAGCCACACTTCCACCACTAGACCATTTGGAGCTACTTTCTGCACACACCGTCGTCGTTGGTGGTTCATGTGTCCCCACTCAGTGACAGAGAACCCCTATGGGAGTTACAGAACTAACTTGCCTCCGACACATTCCGACCGGCTTCATAAAGAACTTATTACTAAACCTGATCTTCATCTAAAATCAGGAGACTAGTCATCTCTCCTAATACTGACTATAGTAATAGGCCCATAAATGCCACTAGGGCTTTTCATCCAGGATTGTCTTCTGCCATGTAGAAGAGCTTGGTGCATACAGGCTTAGCCCAGAACTAGTCTGCAGATGTTACATACCCGACCTTGTAGAAAGCAAGTATGTGTGAGATTTTAGGTAATTTTTTCACAGTGGTTGAAATTTTTGATGGTGCAGTATGGTCACCAGCATGCCTAACTAGCACTCCAAAGACAGGCTAATAAATGCCAATTAAATCACCTAAGGCAGAAATATGCCTTAAAACATGAGATGGTAATAAAATGCAATTTGTGTTTATTTTCCTCATGTAAGTTGGTCACTGGCTGAGATCTGAAAATTCAGACTCTTGCCTTCTAATATGTAAACAATACTGTTCCTGCATCACAGCTTTTAAAAATGCTGTGAAGAATAATACATGTACTCAGAGGGAACAAATCACAGCTGTGAGAAGGCTCAGAATTTTACTAGACTGGAGTTAATGATAATGAGGCACAGATTTCTTGTATAAACCTGTTTTGACAGATTATCTATTATCTGTGGCTTTTACTTTACCTATTAAATTGTCTTTATCTCAACCCACCAGTTATTCTCATTTTTACCTTTCCAATTCTCTCCCCCACCCCACTGCAGGGGAGTGAGCCAGCGGCTGTGTGGTGTTTAGCTGCCAGCCGGGGTTAAACCACAACAATGTGTCAACATGCAAATTACAAAAACAGTCTTTCTGGGACCTGAGCTATTAATGGGACCAGAGCCTGAAAATGGATAGCTCTTATCTGAATTAAGTGTAGCTGTCTACCCATTCACAGCTTTTAACTCCTCAGAGCCCTCTTCCTTCCGGCAAGCTCAATTGCTCCCATTCACATCACAAATGCTCTACAAGCAGCCCCACAGAATATGACAGCAGAAGCATTGCTACCACACCTAACTGCCCCATTAAGATGTACTGAGTTTGTAGGCAGGCAGGTTTAGGGCCACTGAGGTCTTCAGGGATCAAAACTAGGATCTTTCAAGAGCAGGTTGTAATCGGCACCTTAGCTTCTCAGATGTTAGAATAAGCTGGTCTGTCAACATCCTTACACTAATAGTGAGATGAAAACCTTCTAGTGCTGTAGGCAGAAAACTAACAAAGTTTATCACTGTCAATAGTCAAGGATTCTCTTACTCTCCACATTTTAAAGACATATTTCTTCTAATACATAAAGCTCATTTGCACACGTTTTGGCCTGATTCTGCATCTGAGGGTTCCCATTTCCACTGCTGAGTTTATTTAGCAGTTTGAAGGACTGAGCTGTGTTTAGAAAGGCTCAGTAAAGTTATAACATTTTTCCTTACATTATCACTAGTAAATACAGGGAGGTGGTTGTTTGCATCTTCAACCACTACATTCACTGTTGCAGTAGATGACAGCTGGGGGCTTCCATGGTCACTGGCTTTAATCAGAAGTTTGAAAGAGTTGGCAGTCTGAAAAACAGAAAAAGGAAACTCCAAACTCAGTTCAGAAGCAGTTCCCGTATTTTGCCAGTCACAGCTACAAAGCTGGATGTGAGACTGTCCTTTCCCTTACACCTAGTTAAAGTGTAGTGAACATGTATCACGCATTAAATGATAAGAAGCTGCGATATGTACATCACCTTATAATCCAGGCATCCTGACAGAAGTATTGATCCTGTGGTAGGATCAATATTAAATATGAATCCATCTGGAACGGGCATTTGCATACTTAGAGAATAGGACACCTGAGAATTCACAGTGCCATCTTCATCTTTGTCCAAAGCAGTAACTTGGAAAACTGGCTCATCTAGGATGAAGAATTGAGACATTAACAGAAGTGCTTAGCCTTGATGTGGAGTTTCTCAGGCCTGTCTGCAGGCTCTTGAGCACACAAGTCCTAAGAAAACTTTTAACTTCTCCTGTGGCTATGGTTATCCCTTGCAAAGACTCTGGCCACCACCTCATTTGGGTGGCAAATCTGCCTAAAGTACCATTAGACAATAGTTTTACTACACTTCTGAATTTACTTTATCCAAAACATTCACTATTTGTGCCAGCTCTCAGCCAGTTCCTAAGGAGTAGGCGCCATGCCCACATGTCTGTACACCCAGACAAAGTATTTGTATTTCTAAAACAGTGTGTCTGACCAGCTCCTGTGAAGCAGTGTGCATGTGCAGGTTCCAGATCCACAGTTCAGATTAGTCTGCTAAAGTCTTGGCTTGAAGTTAAGAAGAAATATCTTAGGAGTTTTTGCAGAATGTCTCCAACATTATGCACTGAGGTTAATCAGATAAGTCAAGAGGTAGGAAACAGTCCTTCACAGGAAATAGTCCCTAAACCCATGAGTGTTTCAGTAAAACCCAGGGAGAAGAACAAATGTGGTAAGGAAGGAAAAAGAAACACAAAGGAATTAGAAGAGAGCAGTCATACACAATCAGTAGTGTCCCTTGTTTGGATGGCACTTACCTTTACTGTGGTTCTCTCTTATTGTAATGCTGTATTCTTCCTTGGGAAACTCAGGTGCATTGTCATTAATATCTTTAACCTTTATCTTGAAAAATAAAGGGTGGTCCAATGGTTCACCAGTTTTTCTATACACAATATCAAAACGCATCTAAATGAGGAGCGACACAGATATCAGAATGGAATGAATGGTATCATTTAGATATCAGAATGGAACAAATACTTTACATTTTGAAGCTTCTTCAGTCATATTTGGCTAGCATTTGGCTTTGAGTTGCATCACTAAATAATTATTTCACCTTTCAAAAGTAGTAGATTGATAATGGTCATCCTGTGCGTTAAACAATACTTTAAAAAAAAAATCAGTACCTGGAGCTGGATCTGGATTATTTGAAATGACTGCCTAATATAAAATACATAAATATCTTGGGGGCCAGACAAAAGAATGCTTTTATATGTGCTTCCCAATTCTGAAGTATTTATTGAAGTAGACATTCGGTTTTCTCTAGCTGCATGTATTTGATGTTTTGGCTCCATATCCATGAATGTGCAGGGGATTCAATTCTGAATGCTGAATTCTCTTTTGCTACACTTATTTCTGCTTTAAAATCAAACCCAGAGTGCCTGCTGTGGAACACCCATGTGTCCAGTGAGGGGGAATAGAAAGCTCTCAAAAATTTATCTTTTCATTATGGAAGGCAAGACCTTGCAAAGAAAGCCACATGGAACGGTAACTGTCAATTGGGTACAGTTAACCCACAGAGACACAAATAGAAATCATCACAGAATAAACATAAGGAGACCACAACTGAAGATTTTTAGCAAGAGGTAAACAAACCCACACTCATATTTCATTCATACACTTGTTGTCACATTTCTTTCATTACACTTACTGCTTATGAGCACTTTTCTGCTTTTTAAGGAGAAACATATGCTTACTCTTATGTAAAGTTACAGTAATACAGTACTATTTTTTTTTTCTGTAATGCATAACTATTTGCTTCCATTCTCTTGATTATAGGAGGGTTTGAGTTTACAACTCAGTGTTCTGTCTACTATAGCTGTAACATACTTTGAATTTCAGGACAACCTTTTAATTTTTTAGATTATGATCAAGGGTAATACCAAAAAGAAGACAGAAAAGAAGTGTATAGATATTTGTGGAAGTCCAAACATGCCACAAAGATTTATAATGAATAGTGATGTGGAAGTTACCTATGGGTTTCTGCTGAGACAATCATCTTAGCATTTACTTAGAGGTTGAAAATAAGGAGATTATAAAAATAAACACTTAAAATTCCTATAGGTGTGTCTCATTCTTGTGAAGCATTTAGCCACAAGAAAGAAAATATTTGTGAACAGTTTTAAGTATTTTTTTAAAGTGCATTACCTGAAAAGTTGGGGTCTTTTCTCTGTCAATGCTACGATGCACATACACATGTCCGTTTGCATTATCTTCTATAGAAAACAGTCCAATCTCTGGAGATTCATCTACCCCAGGTCCACTGATTAAATATTTTACTGATGTATTAAATGATTTGTTATTGAACAGCTTTTGAAAAGAAAAGTAGCACAATGCAGTGTGAGTAGGGAAGACGGAACAGAAATAAAAAGACTTCAGACCAGTTCTCTTCCTGCCCACCTTCTTTTTGCAGATGGGGCCTTGCTTGCAGGCTTGGTCTCAGCCAACTCACAGCTTTCTGGGTTGCAGCATCACAACTCTGCACAATGTGCAGGTACACAACTCTGTGCAATGACTCTTACCTCTCCTACTCTATAGTCTTCTTTCCCCTGAGTACGCCTACAGCTACCCACAGAAAAGGAGCAGTATGTCCCCCACACCACACAGATCTACCCAACTCTGTGTAAATAAGACAACTTTGAACAAGTAAGTTTTTTTTAAAAGTTGCTGTTTGATGCACAAGTCTTGACCTCTCCTACCTTTGGTATTTTATTTTACAGTCTGTCGTGATGAGTACTGAGGCTCAGGAAGAACACTTAGTAAAAGGTTGTTTGTACCTGTCCAGCATATTTTGGGAACGGTCCTTTGTCACCCTCTTGAACATCAATGGTGGTGACAACCCAGGTCCTTTTTGTACGCTGTAGAGGTTGTAGACTGTCTAACTGATAAGAATCTATCCACTATTGGATAAAGAAGTATATTTAGTGTCACAGCTTACATATTAACAGTTGTATATCTGTTATTACATAATATTGACAACAAACCTGAATACTCTTCTTTCGGGTGGCTTGTCTTAAACTGAAATTTTCAGTTTCATGAGAAAAACTGTTGGCAGCAGTAATCTTGTGGGGGAAAAAAAGAAAAAAAGTGATTGTTGGAAGTGTGGTTAACTAGAAAACATTGATATGCTGTCTAGGAGCAACTTGGCTTCACAGAAACATATTGATCCAGTTTTGACAGCATCATATTAAATTGTATCTTAACACTGGAAACTCCACAAATATCATCCATCTTATTCCAAATGAATCGGCATGAGAGCTTGGATACTGATTTTCCTGGTCAGGTCATGCCAGTCGCAGAAACATGCAAGCACTGCATCTAACAGTCCCTGGTATTATTTCTATGGCTTTTCTCAAACCAGGTATCTCCAGTTTTTAAAACATTCACCTCTGTCTCTCTGTGTCTAGTGCTTCTTTAGCAGTTGTCTGGTATTGACAGGACATAAACCTACTACTGGAAAACAGTTAAGTCTGGGGAACATTTCAGGTTCTCAGAGACTCTGTTACGTGACTCTAAGGGTTCCAAACACAGCTGATTTACCAGAAGATGAACACTGGACCCAAGTCGCTAATCCTGATGCGTAAAATAAATTGTTGAGAATGGTGACTGCACCCTAATTGGCAGGATTTGCCCTTTTATGAGTACAGGCTTCCTGCACTGGCTTCAAACACGGCATTTTACTTGAAATCTTTCACTGCAAAGGAGTATGAGAGTACTCAAATTACACTATTGCCATTAGCTCACGGGTAACTTGTATACCTTCTTCCTAGTTCTCACCGCTTTCATTGGAAAGCGTGAGGTTTTATGACACATTCCAACGTTTGCAGCGGCATTTAAACATTGAAACAGAGCTGTTCCTGTCGAGACTTGGGCAAAGGTCAGGACTTTACCCCATGACCTTTTTTCTGAAGAAACAAACTATTTATAAAGTTGCCAAGGTTCTAAACTTGCCAAGCAATGGCTGTTCACCGGTAATGCCCGGAGCTACTCTGTA
This sequence comes from Elanus axillaris, assembly GCA_026212715.1. Taxonomy (NCBI): domain Eukaryota; kingdom Metazoa; phylum Chordata; class Aves; order Accipitriformes; family Accipitridae; genus Elanus; species Elanus axillaris. Next base: position 27,383,252 of record JANZLQ010000009.1, on the reverse strand, counting down.
AAGCTGTTGTATAACCCAGGGAAAACCTCTGTGATATAAAAACAGCAAGCAAGGCTTTAACCTGGCATTTGGATGTAGTATTAGCTTTTTCCATGTTCAGCTCTGCTGGACCTCCCGAACAAGCTGCTTTCCCGTTTGTGTATGGGTAGCCCCTTTTAATTATATTGGAAGCTTTAATTGTGTGTTTTATGGCTTCCACACTCCTCCATGTGCACCAGGTGTGCAGCAATGGCTCAGGCTATTGCTGTACTCGTTCCAGCCACGGGCACTGCTGAACCCAGTTCAGGACCACGAACCTCACAGAAACATTCGTAGAAATGCCCCTGAATTACTGTGGTGGGGTCATTAATCCAGCAAGGTCCACAGTAGGCACCGGCATGCTCTGCCAGGCAGGAACACCCTGCTATCGCTAGCAGGAGGAGTGGAGGAAACCCCTTTCCAGGAGACCTGAGCCCGGCACCCGCGGACGGAGGAGCCAGCCCTCCTCAGAGGCGAGGAGAGGAACGATGCCCCCTCCATACGGCTGGAGCCAGGAGGAGAGCTCCATGCCCACAGCCCCTGCACCCCACTTACCTGCAGGAGAAGCAGCACGGCCAGTAGCTCCATGGGACATGGGTCATGGAGCGTGGGAAGTTGGCAGCGGGAACTCGGGACAGCGGTAGCCATCCCCACGCTCAGTTGCAGCTGAGCTAGTTCCTTGGGAGTTTGTATGGTGGCTTATTGCTCTCCCAGTTTTTTCACAAAGTAGTTACCTGTGGTTTCACTGACATTTGAGCCGTCCCAGAGGACAAGCAAATATTTCCGCCTCGTCACACAAAATTAAAAAAAAAAAAAAAAAAACAAAAAAACCTGTTGATTCTGTAAAACTGAAATGACTTTGAGCAAAGCTCAATCCTCCTTTGGCGGTTTCTCAGTTGGTTGGCAACCGCCCCTTCCGCTATTGCGCAAAACAAGGGTGCCATTACTGCAGGTTTATGACCATTGTACAGCTCGAATAAAACGTGGTTTTCCTTGACAGTTACTTGGTAGTGCCATTTCCTAATCGCTGCAGGGTTGTTTGCAAAAATGCAAACATGCAACTTTGTTTCATGGGAACTATTTTTATCTACCATGCCCAGGAGTGCTACTTTTATATTACTTCAGCCTTTGAACCAAGAACAAGTCCTCTAAAAGCTTACTTGAAAGCTGATATAAACAACACTACATTGTCCTGTTCAACCTAAAAGCCATCTAGCATGAACTTGTATACCTGAAGCTGAACTTCCCACGCAGCTTGTGAGAAATACTTTAAATAAATCTACATAAAGGAACAGGAAATAAAAAATTAAAGTCTTGTGAAACTGTGTAAATAGAAGACACAGTGGCAGAGACTATGGGGAAGGTCCTGGCTTCTATAAAAACAACTTTTACAGCATTTTCCATTCTCCTGTATTGCTCTTCCTGGGCATAAGGAGGTTTATTCTTTTTTAGAACTGGAAAATAATTAATTTAATGTTCTAGAAGTTCTGAAAGGAAGACTTAGGGAAGAACTGATCTTCTGTTCAGGGGAGAAGAAAAGCAGTATCAAATAGGCCACAACATTTTAAATAACAGTGATTGTGGGGAGGAAGGCAGACAGATCGCCTTCTGAGAATCACTATTAACAGGACAAAATAACAGTAACAGGCTTATACAGCTGCACAGGATAGGATGGTTTAGACATCAGGAAAACTTCAAATTGCAAGAACATTCTGATTGCAAAAGTCTTGTGTGGTATCTCACAGAGGAGTTTTGTAATGCTTAGTACAAAAATTACAAAAATAGCAAAGCAAAAGGATTTTCAGCAATAGGAAATGCCATTTTTCCCCTTTGAATCTCTATTTTTCCTCTTGATCAGTCTCAGCTGAACATACAAACAAGCTGTGTGTGAGATTAAACTAAACATACTTATCCATGTACATTAGCAATATGAGAATATGTTTCTCTGCAAGCATCTACTCACATCTTTGCTGTTCTTTGGATCATGTTCTAAGTGTTCTGGAGATTAAAACAGAGAATGGAAAACTCATTGTTATGTGCATTTAAAAAAAAAAGTATAAATATGATGAAGTAAGTTTTTCCTGTTATTTTCACCTATTATGATGCCTTAAATTAGCCATTACAGAAGTGACTGCCACGTGGAGTAGAAATAATCATACAGCCTAGCCTGGCCATCAGCAGCAACATAGCTGTGATATGCTGAGCTACAAGCTCTATCCTACACTGCAGTGAAGACATTCTCTTTAAGAAAAATTCAGAGGAGCCACCTTGTGGATAATGAAAACAACACAACTAAGTAACAGTATCTCACTTTTAATATAGTAAATATACAGTAGCTTTGACTTACAAGATCACTTTCCAATGAAATTACTAGCAAAAATATACACAAAAGTTCAAATAAATAAGAACACATGATGACCAACATCAAAAGCTGGGCTGCAAATTCTCAGCTAATAGAGTTCCAGTCTTTCCAGATAGAGTGGTCTGTTTAATTATTTTTCAGAAGAAAATCCACTAATGCCAATGAGAGCAACAATGGCTCAATACCTTTAAAACAAGGCAAAAAAATAGTACTTTATAGGCAATTTCATACTGTAGAAATTTCAACAATAATATCAGCTCCAAAAAGGTATCACATACTGACTGAAAAAAACTCTGGCAAAATACTCTCAAACTTCTAACAAGATCCTTTAAATAAGAAATACAAAATAAAAGTTACCTCAAACAACAATAAATGAAACATAGAAAGGACAAAGCAATAATGGGATTACAGCAGAATTAAGCAGTCTGGGGTCAAACAAGACAGTTTAGTCCCATGAAATAAGCATAACCATCCTGTGCAGCATTATACCGCTCTGCCATCACCTTGGGCACAAGGCAGCAGCAAAAAGCAGGGGGCACTGGCAGCACGCAGGCGGCAGACACAGCATCCTGGGAGAGGGGCATCGGTGGGACGTGAGAGCTCCGTACTTCGGGCAAACCCATCTGCTCTAGACTCAACTTTCTCAGAACAAATGCTGGCGAGCCTTCCTGCCACAAATTTGCCTCTGTGAGAAGCACTGTCACCCCACGACCCTGAATTTGTACCAGCAAATGTCATCTCTCATTTGGAAAGAAAATTACAGTCCATCTTATCAGCCTTAACAAGTAGACACCCCATGATTTAGGATACTGGACCAGCAGTAGGGATTGTCTTACTTGCAAGGCTCTTACACTTGAGGAAGATGTGAAGCCCCTCTTCCCAGAATGGTATGCATTGCTCACACAATAACCCCTCTTTGGAGCATAAATTCTGAGTAACTGCAGAAGCTGTGCTGCCAACGCAATGAGGATCTGGAGGCATCGTGCAGAAACTTCAGAACTGCTGTATATAACTGAAAGCTACCACAAGGTGTGAGGCGGTGTGGGGGAGGCAAAACTTTAACTGACCACAGTATTTCACTGCAGAGATGCAAGTAATGGAGAAAAAAAAGAAACATAACAAGAGAAAAACAATATTGTTTTAAAATTCTTAGTGTTATGCATTAAAAATACAGTTTAGCATTACTGAGGAAAACAGCTTATACATATTGGAGTAAAATTCTGTTTCTTCACATCTTTTTAACAGGGTAATTTCATTGAAAACAACAGTTGTTCAAAGTTTATACTAGCATAACTGAAGTAGAATCTGGCTATTTATTTAAAATGCAACCTGAGCATATTTGTTCTGCAGGTAGTACTGCAGAACATTAAACCTTTAAATTATCTAGAAAAAAAATAAATCACTCTGTTTAAATATCTCATATCACAGTAAACTTGTTCTTCAAGAAGCATCAATGCTAGGCTTAGACAGGCATATGACCATATTGCTAAACATAGCAAAAAAATATAAATAGCTACACAAACACTGTGCTGTGGAAGTATTTTAATTCCAAACTGAATGTATTTGATGGAATAAACTTTGCTGCTGTATTCAGAAGTGCTTCTAAAGACAATATCCATCAACACAAAATGAGGGAAACAGAAACCATAGTCCTCTTCATAAAAGGAGCTCTTTTTATCTATAGGCCCAGAACATAGTCAAGTTAAAATGGAAGCAAAAGTGCTGCAGGATGAAACCCAACCCCTTGGAGGTCTGCTCACACTAAGAGCTGTTTCTTGAGGCAAACACAGAATTTCTATTTCTGTATGTGAACAAAGATAACTGTGTAAGAAGTATGAAACCAATGAACAAAAATTAGACTTGTGTGATTATCATGTGAGACAAACTTACTTGGCCAGATTGTAGCTACAGCTTAATGATGAACAAGTACTCAGACTTATTTTAAGTGGCATTACCATCTCCACCTGCTTAACCGTTTAGTCTCCAACAACAGATTGATGTCCACCAGATCACAAGGACTACATTAAAACAAAACTTTCCTAGGTCTGTGAGAAAAAACTTCTCAGTGCCAATCACCTTTGCTCTGGTCAAAGCTAACTGAAACACTATTTATTTATTCTTTAAGAAGTGATCAGGCAAAACATGCCTGTATTCACATGCCCTCCTTATAACCTAGGAAAGCATCAATACAGACTAACATTTCAGAGGAAAATTTAGCAGACACTAACATTCAGTGCTATAATAACATGCTAAATTAATTACTGCCTCTAACAGAATTTGTTTAAAAAATGCTGCTATTCTGATTATTGACTTGATCCTGCTCACCTTGCTTTTGGTGCTTGTAATAGTGCACTAAAACAGCGTACTAAAATTGTGCACTAAAGTAGTGCCTATTGGCAAGAGCAGTACTACTGACTTTCACCACTTTTAATGTGAATCAGTAAAACTTGACTAATGAAGGCTTGCAGAATTCAGCCAGAGCTTGAAACTCTAGCACTGGATGCAAGAACCTTTCATCTAAAAAAAAGCTGAAATACATGATATGTCTGGAACAACACAAAAGGATGAAAGAGCAACAATAGAATGTGTTGGTCCTCTGCAGTTGCTGGTGTTGAACACCATCCTCTAAGTTTCACCACATCTCTGACACAGCCAATTTATTTGATCTTTGAGCATGTCAGATTAAGTTTCACTTTAATTGCATAGAACTGAATGTACATGCAACTACAATTAATTTTAACTGTAACTTCACAAATACTGGATTTGGAAATATAATACTGTATATTACATTTGCTTCCTTTATCAATTTAAAATTTCCCATTTGGTCTCCAGTAGACTAGGAAAAAAACCACTAAAAATATTTCTTAGACTATTCCTGAGCAATGTTTTTAGGTACTGTAAAATACTCTAGTTTATTACTACATTTATTAATATTCTCACATTTTAAACTACATATAAATCCATGCTTTGAAATTTTACAAAGCTGAATATCTGGTAGGCACAATGAAAGAATAGAAACAGCTAAGCATCTTAAAACCTAGATGAGATCAACAAGAGAAGTGCAATTTAACTATATACATAATGTACTCATTAGTATTTGCTACTTTTTCATTTTCTATCACATTGTGAAGGATCTACTTGTAAAATCTGGTCCATCAGACCTCAGCTCACTTCTCATAAAGAGTTCACTGTGACTGGTGGCTGAGGATGAATTTAATGCTGCTCAGTATTTAATTTTAAAATATAGGTACAAAACATCCTCTAGAATTTCATCTTTAACAAGATCGTGTCCCCAGCTGCTGTGATTGATTTGAAATTGTAACAGATGAACTGACCCTTGAATACTCACTGAACTATCCTTCATATTCTCTTGTATCTCACAGACACAAGAAAAAAACACAGGGTCTGAGGACAGAACCCGATCCTGGTTGTTCAGTTGTTTTCTGTACAGTATTTTCCCATGTCACTTCACTAAACCTTGAAACAAGAACGCAAGCTAATTGAAGTAGACTGGACCATGGGATATATAATAGTCATCTCAGGTGACTGAAAACAAGTATCTTTTGTATCAAAATATATCTTTATATAATATAATCTTGAATTTACAATATCCTTTAAATTCATAGCCTAAAAGTCTATTTTTTAGGTTTTGAGAGGCTACCAGTTCTGCAAATTAGGCCCAGTAATACCCTCATTTTGCATTAGTTAGTTATATCCATATGCAATTTGAAATTTGGTCATTTCTTCTAAATGACAAAGAGAATCAAGGCTTACAAAATTAACTTCAAGGGAAGTTGTCTGTAAACACAGTGAAGATTTCTGGGTATAAAAATATGCATTCCATTTTCCTAATCTGTCTCTATGGAAGCTGTCTGCTCCCTAATAATTTTTGTCTTAAAAAGAATCCTTTCTGCATTAAAATATTTCAAAACATTATCTGCATTCTTCTTCTTATAAAAAAATATCCAATTCATCAAAAAATTTCATCATCTTCTGTGAAGAATTAGTTTGACTTTGCATAGATAAGCACACTCCATTATTTTACAAAAACACTTGAGCCCTTTTCCATCAGAAACCACCACCATCAAACCTGTCTCACAAAATAGCACATCTGTTCAAGAAAAAGCATGGATCCTTTTCTCTCAAATACACAAAAGTAAGCATAATAAACATCACAGACTTCAATAGACTTCAACTGGTGCAAATAAGAGGACATGTTATAATTACACATTTCTCTCAACTTTCATACTCTTCTATTGTTAACTTTGAGCAATCGTAAATATTTTTGAGGAAAGACCAATGGAAGACACTTGCCATCAGGGAAAAGATTTCCTGCTGGCCTTGCTGGCTTAAGATCAAATGTATTGAAATGAACAGTGCTGACTTAGAACCATGCATCAAGAACGTATTTTCTCAGGATCTTCCTATGAAGAAAACATGACCCTTCCGCATTAGCCAAATGCTTTCTAGCAGTCAAGAACCATCAAAATTTACTAATTAATTTTTCTTCATTTAAATTTGCATGATGTTTGCTTTGTGCCATTTGTTTTTATTTTTCTGTCCCCTGTTGGTTTTTTAGAAGGGACGTAACTGTTGGCATTGCCATTTTTCTTTAGATTTGTACATGTGTATGTTTTTAAGCCTTTGATGGGAGCAGCTGAACCATGAAATACTGGGGTTTGCTTAGGGGGTCTGATATTACCAACACTTTGAATTTTAGAACTGTTCTCAGAGGACTGCATATTGAGAAGCTGTTGCTTTGCAGTTGGTTTTTTTTTCAGTTCACTCCTTACTTCACCAGATTGTCTCTGAGAAGACACTGCACATCCCACTCTCTCAGAAAATTTCAAGTGACCTGGATGAGAATATAACTGGCGACTTTCTTCACAGTATGAATCTCCCCTGTGACCTGCATAACTTCTGGGCAGCTTTGTAACACTTTGTTGGGGAACTACTTGCTTGTCAGGCAAAGGGCTGAGCAATGCTTTGCCTTTGCCAGGACTTTTTAGGGTACGGATGAGGCCGGGAGCGGTCTGTGGCCTGGCTTTGGCTGCCTTTCCTTTCTCGTTCTGAACAGTCTGCATTTGCAGCCATTCCAGCTGCAAAAGGCGATCAATGTATTTCTCAAGAAATCCTGTTGGCTTTGGTCGAAATTCAGTTTTACCCTCTACATTAACAAAGATGGCCAATTGCTTCAAGTTCCATGAATTGAAAGGGGGTGGGAGGAAGTCTGGGTAGTAATATTCTGATTCTTTAAAACCCGTATCAGGGACGTGTTCCAAACAATCTGGGTCAATTTCTTCAGCTCTGAGAATGAGTTCTGGTGGTGTGCAGGGGGACGGGGGAATGGGAATCCTTTCTGAATCAGAGAGATCACTGGCACTGTCATCTTCAGCATCTTCTTTAATAATTTGTACTGATTCAAAATCAAGAAACATTTCATCTACAGATGCTTCTTGCCATTTAGAAGAGCATGGACCAGCTTGAGCAACATGTTCTTCATGATTCTTTTCCAATTGTTCTTTTTTTCTGCAATAAAAATGTTGCATTGGGACATCTTTAACCCTACAGAAGCTACCTTGTGTGCTGCCCTTTATGCTAGGAGGGGTCTTGTGCAGAAAAGATTCATTTTGCCTTCTTTCTGGGAGACTCCTCTTTGGTCCTTGTACTCTGTGCAGTGATGTGCAAACACTTGTGATCCTAAATAAAAAGAAATATCATAACCTGTTAGAATTTTTAATGTCTTTGGAACATCAGTTTACAAAGGTCTTGCTAACCCCTTCAAGGACATGGATCTACACAAATGAAGCTAAAATTGGCATGGAAATTTGGTAATGATGTAAAATCAATACTTGCTGGCAGAGATGACACTGCCTAGTACTGGGTTTTTTTTTTATTTTATTCTGATTTTGGCTGAGAACTCACTAAGGCAGGATAGTAAGTTTCCATACTGATAAATTTGTTGTACTTGTAAATGCTGAATTCTGGGGCTGGTGAAGTCAGAGGCAAAACACAGAAGCCATGACTTCATCAGAAGCATTTTATATACCAGTTTGAAATGACTACAAATTAAAACACACAATCTTAACATAAAACTACCTTTTTGACTGAGAATTGTCATCCAGCTGGTTTCTTCCAGTCTTAAAAATACTTGGTTGGTTACCATCTTGAGTGTCACGGGAAATCTGGAAAGATATGAAAGTATGTTATGTTATTAAGAAGCTGACATAAACTAAAGTACCCTTTTTCTGTAAACAAAAAAAAATGGAATGATATACCTTTTCAGTGGCACTTGATACATTTTTGCCTAATCTTCCAGGAGAAGATTTCACATGAGAAACTTGTTTATTTAGTCCTTTGGTGCTCGGATGGCTTTTTCCATTACTGTAACTAGCAAGGATTAAACAGAGTATCACATATAAATAGCAACATACACAATCATCGGAATAGAAATACAATAAAAGTTGAGAGTGCAATTCAGTTTTAAAAAGAGAGGGAGTTGATTTCAACTATTCTTAGACTTAAAGTTCATCAGCAATATGGTCACTTTTTACTTTTCATACTACTAATGCACTACTATATTTTTAACACTACTAATGCAAAAGTGAGTAATTCAACCAGATTATATAATAATAAAAATAAGCCCTTATATAGAATTCTCTATCAGAGGATCCCAAAGTTACTTTGGAGATAACAAATAGTAAATATTAGAGACTACATGTTTAACTAGTGATTTCTATAGTACCTGGTACACGGTCCTACTGCAATTTAACAAAATTAATTATGAAGTACAATACGAAGGCCACTACAAGCCAAATCTTGCTTGCCTTTCTCATCTGCATACTCTTAACAAAATTTAAAGGATTATTCCTATAAAGTTAAGAGTGGAAGTAAGCAAGGAGCTCAGAGTCCATATTAATACAAACTACTTCACAACAAAGGCATAAACAAAATTCACCATTTCATGTTATGATACAGTTGTGGAAATATTAGTAGGAGAAAAATTCATATGCAAGCAAAAGAAATGGCATTACTGATCTGGACAGGTTAAAACTGAAATACATATTTCCTCGATTAAATAAGATACATTTCTGTGTAAGCGTACAGAACCATTAAATCAGTGTATTTTGTAAGAATCAGAAAACAGTGTTTGTTCAACAAACCAGAAATATTACTAATTTTAAAAAGGAAAGCTTTAAAATGTCATTTTAGAATGGGAATAAGCAAACTGTGCCCTCCCGGTCTCATCTAGTTTGACTGCAGTTCAGTTAATTTGTCAGGCTGTACATCTTGTTCACAGTTTTTATGTCAGTACAGCCAGCTTTTGTTTTAAAAAACATGATTTCACCAGTCAAGAGCTTATAAAAGAATGAAAATAAGTCTTATGCCTCCAGCATTGATGCAGTCAACTCTGTCACTTTACAACCTGCATGATCATACTGCACAATCGTTTCTGTTGCTGTGGATCAGAGGAGAGGATGACAATCTGAACAGGACAGCCATGCGCTTATTAATTAATCTACAGTATTTAGAGGTTTCTGTAACTAGAAAGAGAGAAAATAATTTCCTTACTTTACCATTCCTTTGTGGTTTTCATTGATTTGGCTTTCCTTTTTCTGTGTCTCTCTGTGCAGTAATAAGGGGTATTCTTGAATGCCTGGTCCCATTATTACTCTTTTTAAAGGGTATCTGCACCTTTATTTTTACATAATCTTCAAACGACTCCAGTCTTTTGGGTTTGTAAGACACAGCGTATCAAATGGAAACATCATCACCAAGTCCTAGAGATGCAGTAAACAAACACCATGCAATTCCTCCCAACGGGATTTATTTATAAAGCAATAAGATAATCAGCTATCAAACGGTACTGGAAAACACCATCCCCTCCCCCAGCGCTCGCTTAATGGGAACCAGCATCATTCATCCGCCTTACTATTGTCGATCCATGCCGAGCTGTCATCCCCCTGGGCACCGAGAGGAGAGCCGAGCGGCGAGGGCAGCCCTGCTCCCTGTCCCAGGGCCACAGGTTGGCCCCTAAAGCTGCAGAGCCCAGCGGGCAAAGCCAGCCAGGGCAGACAGGCGCAGGCTTTGCTGTGGGAAGGCCTGCTGCTGCCGCAGCCACCGGGCACAGCCCGTCCGTCACCCCGCTACCGCAGCAGTACCAAGGGAGGCTGGGCCAGCTGTCCCGCAACCGCCGAGCTCTTGCCAGGAGGTTTACAAGCCTGTCCCTGAGAGTGTTGGTAAAACACAGGAAAATATCTGGAGTTACAGCAGCAGGAGCGGAGCTACTTTTCGTTGTGTAACGTGCTCATCATCATTTTGTTCCTCCTGCGCAGGCATTACATGTATTGACTGGAGCCAAGTATCACAGTCAAATGGTGGTGGGTGTTTCTGCTCTTAATTTAACAAGAACAGATGATCAACCACCTGCGTTCCGTGCATGTCGAGTTGTCCTTTTTGTGTCAGAAAATGTGCTCTTCCTATATTGCACATATGCAAATTTTGTATCGAATACTTAATTTTTTTCTTTTTCCACAACAAATCTCAGCACTCATAAGCTCCTACTAAAAATACTCCAAGAGCAGAATTCGTCGCGTTCTTTTGCTTTCCAGAAACGGCACTGCCCTACCAGGGGTGCACAGATACGCTTTGCAAAAGGTGACAGATGACCAGCGCCAAAACACCTCTCCTTACCCACCGTCAGCTTTGTGGCAGCGCCATTCACGCACTTCTATTCCCATCTCTATCGATTTACACTCGATCCTGCCCTGTGCCCCCGCGGCCGAGGAGGGAGCTCAGGACGGGGAGGGTGCTTGTTCCCGGCGTCCACCAGATCCCAAAGGACCGGGGCCCGGCGGCTTCAGGACCGAGCATTGACGGAGACGGACGGGGCAGCCCCACCAGCGAAGAAGAGCCGACGGAAGGCGAGCGCGGCTGCAGGCCGTTTCCGCGGCTCCCAGCCCGCCATGGCAGAGGCTGCGCCCGCGGCTCCGCTCCCTCCCGGGAGGCACCAGCGATTCCCGCCGCCAACTGCCACCGCGCTCCCTATGGCCAACGACCGCCGAGCAGCCCGTGCCTTAACGGACCGCCTCCACGCACCTTCTGCCGTTTCTTTCCTTCCCTTTCCTTCCCCTCCAGCCCGGCGAGCCCCCAGCTCCCCCCGCCCGCTACCGGCCTTTGCCTCAGCCGCCACCGGCAGCTAAGGGCAGGTCGAGGGCAGCGACGTCAGGCGGGCAGTGCGCAGGCGCGCGGCGGCGGCGCCCACTGGCCGTTCGGTTCGACTGGGCGGGAGGGAGGGGGGAGCTCTGCGCATGCGCCGTCCGTCAGGGAGCGGGGACGCGGCAGCAGCCGGTGCTGCCGGGCGGCCGTCCCGTCCCGGGCCGGGGCTGCTGCCGCCGCGGCGGAGGGAGGACTGTGCAGCTGATGTGGGCTGCCAAGTCCCCAAACGTGGATCCCTCCGCCTCCAGCCACGCTACCGAGCCCACCTCCGCAGCCCCGCCCGACAGCCTTCGCCGCGACAGCGCCCGCTCTCCCTCCAGCCTCTGCAGCAGCCCCGGCTCCGGCTCCCTCCCGCTCGACAGCCTCCAGGCCTTCCCCAGCCTCGGCAGCCCTCGCGAGTCGCCCAGCGTCCAGTGTGACAGCCTGGAGTGTCCCTGCAGCTGCTGCTGTAGGAGCCTGGGCTCGGTCGGCGTCTGCGAGGACAGCCTGCAGGCCCCTCCGGCCGCGTGTAGGGGCCGAGGGTGCTTCAGGGCACCCCACAGCAACCCCCAGGCATCCAGCGACCTCTCCGACAGCCTGGAGTCCGTCGGTGTCCAGCACGACAGCCTCCAGTCGGTCTCCAGCCTGCGTGAGAGCTTCAGGTCCTCCAGCATCAACGGTGATAGCCTTGAATCCCTTTCCAGCCTGAGCAACGGGTCCACCAGCCAGCACAGCGGCCTCGAGTTTACCAGCCAGTGAGACTGCCTTCGTCTCCCCATACAGCGCACTAGCCTCTGCTTCGCTTCCAGCTACTGTGAGAGCTTCCAGGTTTCTGCCCTGCGTTCAGAAGGTTACGTTGTTCCAGTTGATTCTTGCTGCATCCCGTGCAATAAACTCAAATACTTGCTGTCCGTGGCTGCCGTTCCCAGGTTACGTGCTTCAGAGGGGCACTGCTCATTATTACCTGCAGTGTTAACACTGATTTTTTTTGTCATCAGTTAAGAATGGAGGTACGTGGTCCTCGGAGGAATCCCAGCTACCTCTCTGATCTTTATCAGAACATGTTACGGGCTGAAGAAGCAGCAGGACGAGGGCAGCAGCAGCCCCCAGCAGTCCATACAAGTAACAGCCTGACTCTTCGGAGCAGTACCCCAGCCAAGGGAGGCCCCCAGCCAAATAAGCTTCAGAGCAGCACTTCCTCCAGCTGTGATCCAGCATTACGGCCTATCATACGCCGCCGAGCAAGATCTTTGCCTGCATCAACTGAAAGAAGGAAGCTCGCAGCAGTGCAATGTCAAGTTCCTGGATGCCAGAGTCGTATGAACAGAGTGAGATTTGCTGATGCTTTGGGCTTGGAGCTGACTGAAGTGAAAGTCTTCCAGACTGGGGAGGATCCATCGATCCCCTTGCATGTCCTTTCCAGGCTCTCCATAAACTCAGACCTGTGGTACAGCAGCTCAGACTTGGAGTTTACTATGCAGTGCTTGGTCCCTGACTTCCAGCAGCCTGCAGACTGTATGGATTTCTCGTCCCGACTTCAGGAGCAGCATGTGTGTCTTGAACGAGTGACCAGCTCAGATCTGGGGCTCAGTGGCACCATCCAGGTTCGCAATGTTGCTTTTGAGAAGCGGGTATCTGTGCGGTACACCTTCAACCAGTGGAAAAGCCTGCACGAAGTGTGTGCTCACTGGCACAGTAGCATCCCTGAGAAAAATGGGCAGGATCAGGTTGATGTTTTCACTTTCTTTCTCCCTGTGCCTCCTTTCCTCCTTCAGCTTTCCTCTGTAGTCCAGTTCGCAGCAAGGTACCAAGTCAACGGCCAGGAGTACTGGGATAACAACAGAGGCAAAAACTACAGTCTCACCTGCCGGACTCATCCCCTTAAGATGCCTAGAGAATGTGAGGAGAGCTGGATCCACTTCATCTGAAAAAAGGAAGTGGATGCAGAGCAGCTTGTCAGTAGTCTCTCGGTGGCACTCTTTTCCTTGGCCCGGCTCTCTCCTATGGCAACAGTCTCCTTTTTGAAACCTGCCAAACTTGGCAAAGCACTCCAGGGCAGGGAAGTAGCCAATGACCTGTACAAACTGTTCTACACCTCTCAGAAAGTAAAAAGGGCCAAAACATGTATTGAGTTTCATCCGTTGTCATCATTTCTTGTATGTATGAGTCGTGGCAGAATGGTTCCCGGGGATGCTGTCAGACTACCGGCAAGCAAAACAAGGCACTTCACGTTGCTGGTAATATTCTAGGTTGCATAGAATATTTCTAACTGATCTATTTTACCATTTTATACTGTTTGTTTTCTAAATGGACAGTGTGGCTTTACTGTTTTTGTTTCTAATTTTGTTTTTATTATCTCACCAAGTCTGGGCACCATTCTGTTTATGCATAATTTGGATGGCAGACACTGTAGGGAGTACTTATATATATATTATTAAGACTGTAACCATGTTAAATATTTCAATTAATATTTGGTCTGGAAATTAAATGTTATTATGAGCAGAACATACGTGAAAATGTGCCATCAGCCCCTCCGTTTCCCTTAAGAAAAGGCACCTTTTTTTTTAATCTCCTGTTTGCAGTAAGCAGCAGGAATGATTGTTACCAAAGTGTGTGTACAGCAGATCTTCATGGGGAAGTTCTCATCTTTTTCAGGTGAGGCACAAGGTTTTTTCTTTAGGTTGTGGTGCAGGAATTGTCCTTTCCTTGTGCACCTGTTTTTACTAAGGGAAACTAGAGCAATTTTGCACTTGTGTTGCAATTGCAGTTGAAGATCTCAAAGCACTATATGAATGCTAATGATCTTACACTGTTACTGGTAAATCTATAAATCAAGAAACGTATATATAAAAAAGAAATAAAATATAGACAATACATGGAGCTGGTTACAGAGCCTTTGAATAGCATGCCAGAACCCTGAATCCTGGCTCTCTGTTCTCCAGTGTCCCTGTACTACTGCAGTAGTACTTCTGAATTCTTTAATCAACTACTTCTCTTTATAAACCAGTTGCACTCCAAGACTGCATCCTTTGCAACACAAAGCAGGAACTTCAAAGCAAGATTATTTTACTGGTAAACTGATGCTTGCATAGACCCATAAACAGAATCCCCTCTGCAGCAGGGAGAGCACAGTAACACTTTTAAGATGCAGTCTTCCCATGCTTCTTGCTTTACTACTTTCATTCTGTGATTTTAGCGTGGTTTGAGATTGGCAACAGGCTGAAATCTAGTAAGTAAAAGATTGTCATGATTTTTTCATACATATTCATAACTGCATGGGAAGTTTATCTTTATATGTGTAGCATAAGTTTTCAAAACTGACTGGCTGGATGGAGGTATTAGAAGAGCTGCTTTTTAGGACTATAGTATGAAAATCAGGCCACTTACTCAGGCATCTTATTTTGGATTGCTGCTTATTCATGAAAATCACAAGTAGTTTTTGAAATCACTGTTGTAAGCAACCCACAGCCAAGTATGTAGTAGTCCAAAAAGTTTACTGAGTAATTCTGGAAGTGCAGAAACCCCAAGAAGATTCACGTGCCTGGAAACTTACTTAATGTTACTCCTTTGTTGTGATACCCAATTAGCAAAGCTAGTATTTCAAGTGAAGCAGCTGCCTGGTTCCATTAGTCTTTGGCTTTCAAAGGGACTGAAGTCATGAATGATGATTCCATGAGCTGTTGAGCACCTCTTGCAGAGTACTGAGAAAACTCAATCCTATTAGAAACCATTGTGAACTGACTGTGTTGTCTGCTTTAACTTTGTACTGGAGCACTGTGAAGTTGAACGTTTAAGTTGAAATTGTTTTGAAGGAGTAGGTGAGGCTGAGGTGCAATTGCCAACTACAGAGAGGAAAAAGTGCTGCCTGCTTTCAATCCACCTGTGTTATTGTCTGTATCTGGGTTAGAGGAGTGACCGTGGCCAGTCCAGCAGCAACTCTTGTCTCCTGGAAAAATTAGTGCAGGGAACTGGAAGTCTAGTCGTCCTCAGGTGGCACTAAAAACGAGAGCTCTGTGAGAAGGGGTGCTACCTAACTGCAAGGTTTTTTGCCTCCTATGGTGGGCTTCATATGACTAAATGACATATGACAATATAGGACATAATATATCTGAACTAGTTGACCTATACTCTTCATAGTCAATGGAGATGTTTTCGCTGTCGTTAGCAGACTACCTGTGGTGTGACAAACTGTATCATGTCTGCTGAGTGCAGAGAGAACGCTGCGGGACTAGTTCTGCCATACTGAAATTCTCAGCATTAGTACAGATTGTGCCAAATCATGCCAGAGTCTGTAGATGTCAAGCTAGATGAGCTGAAACACACCTTCAGTGACTGCAGAAGAATCTTTCTTGGCATGAAATGAAATTGCATACCCTTACTTTGGTGAAACTTGCTTACTTAAGGAATTCCATTAAAGTTTATTCAGTATTGTTAAAGTCCACAGAAGCCAAGTTTTATATGTACTTGTCAGCAAAGTAAGAAGAAAATGAGCACACACGCTCACAGAAGCTCTGTGCTGAATAAAAGGCACTATTTTATTGTTCCCCCCCACTTTTTCCCCCTCCCAAATTACTGTATTTCCTCCATCAGCAAAACCACTGAACCACCTGCCTCTCAGCACACCATAAAAATTCCGTCCCTTGTGAGACTGGTATTTGACACCCATTTACAATGGATGTTGCTGGAGCCCAATGCAATATTTGGCTTACTGGCAGAAAGGTGCTGTTGCCATCTCCTGGGAGAGACTCTTTCATGTGCTAGCAAATGTCAAATATGAGTGTTATTGCAGGCAGGGACAGATTATGTAAAGCTGAGGCTGTCAGTTTAAAGTTAATGTTGTGTATACCACAGTGTTGGAGAGAGGTGAGAAATTAATGTCTCGGCAATATGAGTTTGGCTTGTATTGTCTTCCTTCTGCAACCTCTCAGGGTATTTACACGTGCAAAATCTTGAATACTAAGTATTATTCCAAGTTTGCCTTTTCTCTCTGCTTGTATTGCACTGCTGGAGAAGAATTAACAGTAGCTGCTACTAAACCAGTTAGTTGTCTGTCATTGCTGACTGAGAGCTGAGCAGGCCGACCTTATAATGGAACTGAGAGTGATCTCTGGGTTAAACTGTTAAACATTCACACGAGTACTGGCACCTGTCACATGAAAGATTAAATTTGCACTTATTTTTTCCTGTCACATTCAGTACTGAACATCAAAAGGATTGTAGTTGACAAAAAAGGGATTAAGCCATTAAGTAGTGGTAATACACACCTGTCATGAAGGTAAACTTATGGCCACCTTTATAAATTCTCAGGACAACTTGACTGCTTGCACTGTGTTCAAACCGAGCACTTCCCTTATAACGAGGATTTTGTAAAAGTGAATTCTTCACAAAGGTTATTGCCATATCATGCACTTTTAAAAATCTGTATTTATTATAGTCATACAATAACAATATCTAGTAGTCCACAGTTTCAAGGTTCTTTCAGGTGTGTTTTTTAACGAAACATGGAATCCATGTAAATGAAAAGGGGTTGTCTTTCCTGATTAAACATCTTGTCCAGAATAAAGTACGTTACGCAGTATATCAATAAAGCACATACACTACACAAAAGTAATTTTGTTTTAGTGGAGAGTTGTATAATTGCAAAGTGCTTAATTAATTTTAAAAACAATAATAAAACTATGGCTATTGTAATACAAAAGATTGTAATAAAAGCTTTTCACGTTTATGTTGGTTTTGTCAACTCCTGTTAACAGTTAAGAAAACTCATCAGGCAACTTAGTGCTTGAGTTGTCCCTTACAGAACAACATACTCAGGAAAGTAAGGTGGGATAGAGTTGCTAAAAAATGAACAGCACTTGATAAAAATACAGTGATTAGTCTATATAGCTGCAAAAATAACCAGGCTGCCACTTCTTATGTAGAATTTGCTGTTATTTCACCTCAGAGTTCTGTGCATTCAGAACCTGCAGGATTAAGGTCTAATGTTGAAAAAAAGGTGCACTGCCAGTTGATTCTAATATGGTTTCATGGAAAAGAAGAGGGAGGGTTTTTCTTCTAGTAGTACTTTCTAAAGGTGTGCTAGACAGTACTTAACACATTTAATTTCCGAGCATCACAGTTGTGTTATTCTTTCTTCCATTTGTTGTTTCAGTTTTCATTGCTGCAGTCTTTCCTCTCAAACCGTGTTCTTTTCACTGACAGGTTTCTTGAAAATATATCTACACATGGTATGTTAAGAGAGTGTCCATCTCTGCAGTAACTGATTTATCCTTTATATGAAATGCATCTCCATCAGTGTCAAGTATTTAATTGATACAGTTCAAGATTTGAATAATCTGTTGCCAGGTTTCTTCTAAAGCAAAATGGAGACATTTAACTAGCAGACATAATTAATACAGACATATATTACCAGTTACTTTTTAATCAGTGTTAAAAACTTCAACACCTCATTGTCAAAGTTGCTTGGGGGAAAGATGACTATTGCAAATCACAGTTTAAATACATGAAAATGTCTGTATTATGCTAAGTTGTTTAAGAATGTCAATGTCACTTTTTAGTACAAAGCATACAGATAATGTGTTATATGCATGTAGATGCATAAAGGAGGGTGCTTTTAGAAAGCATGGTATTATAATATCTTGTCTTAAAACTCTTGTTTTTCTATTTTCCTATACTACTGATCTGAATCAGAACTAGCAGTAGCACCTTAACTGTCAGAAGTTTACCCACTGAAATAGAGTAGTAAGCATCACCTGGAAATAAATATGGCAACCACAGCGTAGGCTAGCTATAAGACTGCAAAGGATAAAGATAGTGGCATTTGATTTTAATAACTCACTTGAAAACCATGTGAATTTGTTTTAGTCTCTGGTGTGGGTTTGGGATGTGTATAAGAGTATTTAATACAAATACAGGCTGGGCAATGAGTGGATTGAGAGCAGCCCTGAGGGGAAGGACTTGTGGGTGTTGGTTGATGAGAAGCTCAACATGAACCAGCAATGTGTGTTTGCAGCCCAGAAAACCAACTGTATCCTGGGCTGCATCAAAAGAATCATATTATATACTCTTACACAGATCCCCACTGCTACCCCTGAGGCTAAAGCAAATTCACATTATTTTCAAGTGATTTGTTAAAACCAAAGACCACTATCTTTATCCTTTGCTCCCTCCCCAGGTTGAGGGAGCAGATTATCCCCCTCTACTCCACTCTCGCTGGAGTACTGCACTCAGCTCTGCGGCCCCCACCATAAGAAGGACACGGACCTGTCGGAGCGAGTCCAGAGGAGGCACACCAAGACGATCAGGGGGCTGGGGCAGCTCTCCTGTGAAGACTGAGAGAGTTGAGGTGGTTTAGCCTGGACAAGAAAAGGCTCTGGAGAGACCTTGTAGTGGCCTTCCAGTACCTAAAGGAAAGGTGGGGAGGGAATCTTTATCGGGGAGTGTAGTGATAGGATGAGGTGTAACGGTTTTAAACTGAAAGAGGGTAGATTTAGATTAGATATGAGGAAGAAATTCTTCACTGCGAGGATGGCAAGACCCTGGCCCAGGTTGCCCAGAGAGGCTGTGGCTGCCCCATCCCTGGCAGTGTTCCAGGCCAGGCTGGATGGGGCTTGGAGCAGCCTGGTCTGGTGGAAGGTGTCCCTGCCCAGGGCAGGGGGGTTGGAACCAGGGGATCTTTGAGGTCCCTTCCAACCCAAACCATTCTGTGATATAAGAGAAGGACTGGCTTTTTCTATGAACATCCAACCATCAGGTTTACTTTACAGGTAGTTAGTGTTATTTTTAATATAGGTATTATTTTTCCATTCAGTTTCAAATTCATAGTTTCTTTGTATTTGTCTTACAAAGAAAAAAAATTAAATTCCAACTTGTAGTAATAGTAATATGCTCAGTCAATTTTAACTACAGTACTTAATTTAGTGTATCATCAGTGCTCAATAAAATGTTACATGTACTTTACAGCATGGCCTGGTAAAGACACAGAACGGCAAGTCTAAGTGATTAGTCATTTGCCAACATGAGTCTAATGTTAGTACTGACTTCTTTCCTGATTTGGCTTTCTCCTTATGATCTCAGATCTGCAACTATTTCAGCTGACACTTGATATTAAAACTGTTGGCATCAATGCTTCTGACCCTTCACAGTTCTACATACAACAGCAGCTGTGCCAAAGATTGATTATATTGACCAGTACAATGTTTTCCAGTACCTGTAAAGAAGGTAGGTATTTCTGCTGCTGTAGTGAAGATGGGACACTGTACACAGGGCTACCCTAAAGACAGTTTTGCTTCTATTTTCTCTGAAATTTTTAAGTGTAGTTGCTGTATCTGTGGCTGTTGTGGTTTAACACCAGCGAGCAACTGAACACCACGCAGCCGCTCACCCCTTCCACCCCCAGCAGGATGGGGGAGAAGAAAATCGGGAAAAGAAGTAAAACTCATGGGTTGGAATAAGAACAGTTCAATAGAACAGAAAAGAAGAAAGTAATTATAATGATAACAACACTAATAAAATGGCAACAGTAATAGTAAAAGGATTG
>JANZLQ010000009.1:27321076-27363035 GCA_026212715.1 Elanus axillaris | reverse complement strand
TTCTCGCTGGCTGGGCATGAGAAGCTGAAAAATCCTTGACTTAGTATAAACACCACCCAGCAGCAACTGAAAACATCCGTGTGTTATCAACATTCTTATACTGAACTCAAAATACAGCACTGTACCAGCTACTAGGAAGACACTTAACTGTATCCCAGCTGAAACCAGGACAGTGGCCCAATAACTTCACTGCTTGTTCCCATCTGTTTAATGCATAACAATGAAAATTCTGCTTTCTGTTGACTTTCCTTCTCCTAAACCCAACAAAATAGACATTAGAGAAGGAGAAATGAACATACAGTAGTCTTTCAGTCATGTCAGTTTACCTAGTGCAGGAGGGAAAGGGTACGATCCACTCACTTCTGTACTTTATGACTCGGTTTTCTTTTTGCTATATAATCAGTAAGGCTGTTTTCTTTACAAAACTTGAAAATCTGTGGATAGTCTAAGCCTGTGTGTATGCTAATGTGACTAGTAAGGGAAAGCATCAAATGCAAAATGGCTTTTATTACTTCTGCTTCATATGGTGAAAGTAGAATTCAGTTTTTATAGAAAAATTCTGATGCTCCAAGTTCCTCATGGAAAGTTTTGTCCCTAATAGGTTTCTCAGTAAAGCTGTACTTCTACAGATCTACTTCAGATCACCCACTGCCTTCTAATAAAGTCTCCCAACAGCAAGTATGTCAGCAGCTAGTGCTGCAGTTAATCCCTTTAGCCAAACATGCCACCTGCAAAATGCTCAGCACTATTTGCTCCTATGGGATCAACTCCTCAGTGGAGATACTCCAATTCTTATACCACTTGTCATTTTCTTGAATTACAGTGACATCTGGTGGTATTTTAAATACTTTCTGTATAGCTTTTTTTGCCTTTTATAGCATTGTTTTCTTTCTTATTTTAGAAAGCCGGTGGTGTTATTTTATTTACAGTTGCTGCAGGTTTATCTGCTGTGAAAGGTGATTCTTCTCCTAGATGCTCCACTGTTGGTGCTTATTCTAGGTATGAAGGGAGATGCTTCCCGATACTCCACTGGATCGTGTAAGACTCATCCAAAGTTTTGTCACTTCTATTTGTGATCGGTCACCCGTGGCAGGTGATAATAGATACATCAGTATCGCACCAGTACAGGTGAAGTCCCACTCTGGAGCTGCTGGATTTCATTTAAATTGCGTTACCCGGTTCTCTCTGTGTAACAAAAGACCACAAAAGTCAGCAGAAGCCCTTTATCATCAACAGGTCTGTCACTGAGCTGCTGTATCCATCTCACCTACTCGGGCACTTGATGGGAGTGAAACTGTTACGATTTAGCGTATGAATGAATTACACTGGTTTAGCAAACTCACGCTCAGCGCTATTAGCGTTATCAATAAAGACAATTTCTAAACCTGAAAGCACAGCGGGGGTCCTGTGGAGGCAGGCGCGCTCCTTTGAGAAGGGGACTGCATCGCCCATCGGCAGAACCACCCCGCACCCTCTGCTTCCCTTTCCCCCGCTGTCCCGTCGCCCCGGTGCCGTCACGGCAGCGGCTCCCGCTGCCGGCCATCGCTGGCCAAACGCTTCGTGCCTCACGACGGGCCAGCCGGGGCGGGAGCCAGGGGCGCGGGGCCAGCAGGCCGACAGCCCCGCTCAGGCGAGAAGGGCAGGCGCCCCACCGGGGTTTTTTATAGCCGTTGGGGCGGCTGCGGCCCCACCGCACCCCCGCTCCCGACCGGCGCCAGCAACCGGGCAGGCGGGAGGCGCCGGCCGGGCCTGAGGTGACCTCCGCCGCGGGAACAAAAACCTGGATGCGAGGCTGCCTCACGGTAAGGGAAAAAAACCCTCCTTCAGCCCCGCACCCCGACGGCGATTGGTCCACGTGCCGCGCTCCCGGGCGGTGATTGGCTGGAGACTACAGCCGCTGGGAGTGATTGGCCGGCGGGAAATGGCGCTTTTTTTTCTGCTCCGGCGGTGAGGTGAGGGTCGCCAGGCTGTGGGGGTGGGGGGGTGTTTCTCTGCCGCCCCGCCGCTGAGGGGACGGGGGGCACTTCGGGGAGTTTTCCTCTCAGTAACAAATCTCTTGTGTTTCGAGGGCGGAGGTCTCGCACCATCGTCGAGAAGGAGGCACCTGGAAGGGGGTTTATATTTTCTTCGCTGGCTTGTCTGACTAGGCAGGAGGCAAGAGACCTGTGAGGTGATAGCAAAGGCTTCAACGTAGGCTGTTGCATTCTTGTATTGGAAAAAAATAATAGTAAAAAAAACCCCTCTGTATTTCTGTCTGTATTACTTCGGAGTACAGAAATGACTAGTGTGTATTCCCAGTTGCTTGTTCTACATAAGTCGTTCCCTATTTTTAATCATTATTTATTTCCCTTTGCTTTGCTTTGGCTAATTCTATGTAATTTCTGTCATGGGGAGACTGAAACTGCAGGTGATAGATTGGTCAATGTAGATTAATTCATGCAAAGCATGAAAAGGTTTGTTGTTTTTTACATGTAAACTCTCAAAACAAAGAAAATATTTTGCTCTTGAGTATTAACGTTTTGAGAAAACTATAATTTTCAGACCTTGGGTTTTGGTGGTAATGGTCATCTCTGAGCCCATCACTGTATAATTAAGAAGGCTTTTTCCCTGCATGCATTTATCATGTTTTTTCTTAAATGATTTAATCTACCATTTTATAATGAGGCCCTTCTGAATTTCTGCAGTTGACTTACCTGTTCTGAATAACCTGGTGTTGACAGTATAATTGGCTTTCTCCATGCTCTTTTCTTGCTGAGAAATGTTGAGAGTCTGCTGCAGGACTAGTTGATTGTTCCTTCCACTCTTACTTTAAGCAATTGTTTATCCATGTAAAGATGTTTTCTTATGTCCCCATTTAGTTTAATTTCTTAAATAGTATTTATACTAGACAAATTTTGGCATTTCTAATGTATTTTGACTGATTACTGACATGTTTGCAAAACCTTTTTGAAGTCTATGTCAGTGAATTGTGTTTTGGTCAAGTGATGACTGTTCCCTGCTTATGCAGCTGAGTAGATGAATTGCAAAAATGGCAGCCAGGAATGAGATGCAGGTATGTGCTTATAGACCAGAATATAAGTATTGATTGTTTTAATTACTAGCTTAAAGCACTCCTGGTGTTTCATTACAAGTCAAATTTGCAGCGTGTCAAAGAATGTGGCAGGAAGAAATTTTCCTTTGACATAGGTTAGTGCTAAGTAGCTGGGTAGGAAGCAAGAGGAATTGGAAATTGTTATTGATTAAAATAAATTGTCTGCATTTGACACACATGAATGGGATGATACTTAAGACCAAAATGGTGAAATCAGGTTATAATTGATTGAGAAAGAATAGACTGGCAGAATAGTTGAGGAAGGCAGTAGTCTTCAAATACATTAATATCTTTTAATGTCACTAATAGGTAACTTATAAATGCAAAATATTAAATGTACTAAGGAAGGGGTGTTAACATAGTAAGCATTTATGTGGGCATTTATTTCTAGTATAAGGAAAGAAAAACCAGTTAAGGAAAACAGGCAAATAATTAAAAGCTCAGTCAGTTAAGTTTTTGTGTGATTAATGTATTAGATATGATGTTCTGTACTTTAGGTTTTACATTAAATGATTTTGTGATTCGGAATATTTGCTTAGAATGCAACAGATGATTGCGTAAAACCTATGTTAAATCTTGTTAAATCAGTATCAGTGTTAAGCAAACAGTAATACAGTTACTCTGTTTTCTTTTATTGTTGACAGTTTGAAAAGTTAATTGATGAAGCTACAAGAAAAAATGATTTCAAATTATTAGAACAATTTCTGGCAACAGAAGACTGTGAAAACATCTCTCACAAATGCAGCCAACAGTTTGTCAACAAATTAGACAAGCTTCTGTGTCGGGTAATGTAATCATAACATCAGAATCATCTACACTGTCATTGTAATAGTCTGAAAAACACGTTTTTCATTTGGCTTGGTTTATACCAGCAGTTGATTTGAAAAACTGAAATAAAATTTAAGAATGAAATCTCTACTTCAAGCTGCAATTAAAGTGGGTTTTGAGAACAAAAAGACATCTGGTTAATTAAATACAGGTTCTTCTAGAACTGTACACTGAAGCTTATGTTATAATTTCAATTTCAGGAACTTGACAAACAAGAAGTCAAAAGCATTTCCGCTTTACTAAATTCTATTCAGAAATGTGGGGAAAAAATCAGCATAGCAGGAGAAGATGGGCTGCCAGCAATGATAAAATACGGTCTTATTGGAAGGATAAGTAAAACAATAAAGCATATGTGAACTTCTAAAAAAAAATATATATAAATTAATAAAGCATGCATAAGTAATGCTTCAGTGCTGAACAGCTTAGTATTCAATTTGGTCCTTGATTGTTTCTGAATTAAAAATTTCCCATAACTTTGCAACAAACATTATTCAGATTTAAATGTTCTTTGACAAGTAGCTCTTTATAAAGTGATACTGCTCCATCAGTGTGAAGGCTTTGCAAATTATGCAAAATATAATTAATTTAGATATGCTTACAGCAATTACAACAAGATGATACCTTTTATATGAGCTTGCTATACTGCTTTTGAGTCAGGAATTAGAGGTTCCTGGTGCAATCTAATAATCTTTTTGTTAATACTCACAACAGCAATATTGTACCCATGCTTTCAACAGATTATAGTGCTATTTCAACACTGTAGTGCTATTATTTTGTGTTATTTCGACCCACCTGTTAAATGCATTAATCGTTTGTAACTCAACATAATAGATATACTGAAAAATAGACACCACTTACTTACTGCTTTCACCAGAGATTTCACTGAAGAAAATTAATGGCAATGTCAGATGAGTGTTAATCAATTGGCTTCTCAACTGCTTTAATAAAAAAAAAAGTGTGGTGGTAACTTCATGCTTATATTCACACCTGCTAACACACTTTTTCATTCAGCCATTATCCATTTTCAGCTATTTTGTCTGTGATGGGAGATGTAAAAGTGGATTTCTAGTTTTTGTGCTACAGAAATTACTTGCATTAGCTTGAAATCACCTACATTTATTTAGTGTGAGTGAAAAGTTTCAGTCTGGGGCTAAATTATGCTTAGCAGACTGGTAATGTTGCTGTTGGTTTAACTTTTTTATAGTTTGTATAATTTTACTAAAGTATAATACAAACTATTGTCATTTTTTATGCTATTAAAATAGATTTACTTTTATTTTCCCTTTACATGGTTAATTGGTTTGAAAAAGTAAAAGGGATTTTGATCCTCAGAGGAAATGAAAAGAATGAAATGCTTACAAGTCTAGCTGAAGATTTCTTCGATGTGTTGCTGGTAAAAATATATTGATAATAAAATACATTGTATGTATTTGTCAATATAATTATTACTAGTTTAGCAACAAAAAGACTTTCAAATGTGTTTCTATTTAATATCCTTCTAAAGTTAACACTACAATGATTTCTGAAATGGATTATGAGTCTTTCTGAATAAATAGTTTGCCTAGTATAGTATTCATACTCATTTTCTGTTCATGATTAGCGTCATGAAATAAATTTTAAAAAACCAAACAACGCAAGTGTTCAAGGAACAAAAAATTTCATCTTGGTCTAATTTTGAATACATAATTTATTGGTATGCTAATCCTGGGACCCCAAGTTTATAAGATCTGTGAGTTTTCTTTTGTTGTTGGGGAAATAATTTCCATAAATTTAACTGAAATATGGTTTTGGGAAACCATACTTGGTATTAGAAGTCTCTTACATTCTTCATTAAGGATGAAATAATTTTAAAATCTTAAATGCTTTTTGATTACTTGCTTTAGGTACATATTAGCTGATTTTATGCTGTAATATTTACAGTATCAAAATGATGTGTTTTGTTTTGTTTTTTATTGTAGGCTATATGTGATAGCAGACCTGAAGGTGAGCTTAAAAAAAAGTGTACACTACATATGATACTTAAAGTGCTCTGAAAGAGACATTTTGAAGTTTATCTGTGTTAAAATAACTCTTGAGGCAAAGTAGTTCTGAGAAGAACACATATAATGTGAGGGTGGTACAAAGTTTCTTGATGTAATGTAAATATGCCACCAGATCTATATGCTTCAGCTAATAAACTGTAACAGAAAAGTGCTTATCCTCAAGAGGGCTGTTCTGCACACAAAGGACTACGTTTCTCAATCATGTGAAAGGAGCTTGAATGTCAACTGCAACTGATTGTTTAATTTGAGGTTTCTCTACTGACAGATTTCCTTGTAACTTGCTGATGTCAGTAATAAAAAAGCAGGATCGTCTAGTCTCTTCAGAGATGGCAACTGAACTGAGTTTTTCCTAAAAAGAACATTGTTTTTAAGCTACTGTCATAGCTCAGCATAGAACAGCACAGTAGTTCTTCTTTATTGACCTTGTTATCATGAATATCATGCTGCTCTTACCTTTCAATATAGCACTAGGTAGAAAGTCACTACAGACCATTATGCTGTCACGATCAAAATGAAAGATTCATTTCCTTGTCCCTGGGAAGATGAATTCTAGGGTCTGAATTGTATCTCAGAGAGCGAAGTTATAGAATTGATCTGATTATATTTTTAAAATAATGATCTCATGCCCAAGGGACTTTATACAGTGATGCACAGGAATAGAAACATCATAAAGAGCCATATTTACTATAAATTGAAGTAGCTATTCTGTCTTGCATTTAACCATGAAACTTAAGATGTTTATTTTTAAATATCAATAATCCTGTATGGAAAGGAAGGCATACTATATTTTATTTCTAAGTGAAATTTAGTATTTTTTCAAACGCTGATGAGGGGGCACTCTAATACACTCCTGATAACTCTTTAATTTAGTGTTTTCCTGTTCATTAGGTAAAATGCAAATACTAGAAAATTTTGTTCTGAGAACATGTACCCTCATCGCTGATGTAAGAATTAGTATTTATGTTCAGCAGGAGGTAAACATTCTTCTTTCTAAGCAACAGTTTAACAGACTTTGTGGAAATAGTAATTTAACTGTATACATACTATAAAAAAAAGAGAGAATATTGTAGTGCTCTAGTATCAGAAGGATGATTTAATGTTTCTCTGGGAGTGTTTGTTGTTGTTTGTATGTTGGGGTTTCGTTTTGGGTTGGGGTTTTTTTTTTTCAGATTACTGACCTATAATTTTTGTTTTGGACAGTAAATTACAAAACAGTGGTATTAAGCTTCTGGTGAGATAGCTGTATAAAAGCCTAGGAAATAATATGCTCTATTACAACTGCTATATATATGATTAAGTTTGTTGGTTGTAAATTCTTTAGATACTTGCATGAAATTTGTATACCTTCTAGGATACTGTAAATTTCTCCTATTTATTTTAGTAACCTCAAGCTGTCAGGTTTTTTTTTTCCTCTCTAAAGAAAGGGAAAGCTACAAAAAGTCTTCTGTAAAGGCTACATCCCCAAAGGAAAGGCTTTAAAATGCAAATTTAAGGTACATTTTAGCTCAGCAATCAACTGCAGACAGAACTCTAGCTTTGAAAGATTTTTTTCTATATCTAAACTTGCAAATAAGAAACAACACCCTTTAATAACTGATGTTCACATTAAAGCTGATGTAATTTATTGAAATTGAGGTAGTTATACTACAGTAAATGCCTTTTAAGGTAAGATAGAAGTCATTGTCTTTTCTTGTTTTGCAATTATTTAAGCATGTTATTTTCTTCAGTGGTATGAAATATATTACAAGGGCCCAAAATAAGAATAACTTAAACCTTAGCTTATTTTATATTTAATCTTATTCCCTTTTTTCCACTCTTCTTAGGTAGTAAGAAAACTTAATTTAATGCTTGACAACATACCTCGAGATGCCAGGAAAAAGATATTTTCTACAAAGGAAATGTTGCTTGTCATGTAAATAATCTTCAGTATAATTTTTATATCGTTACATCATTTGCGTAGCTGGGAAGGCAGTTTTTACTAAGGCTGTTTATAATGCAGATTGGTCCCTCTAACTCACTTTTGCATTCTCTGTTGTGTTACCAGTGGCAGTGGCAAGTATTCTGATGGGTTGTTCTCCATTACAAGCCTAAATTTACCTCTTTCTCGATCTGGGTTAGGCTTCTTCTTATCCTAGTTGTCTTAAAATAATTAAACTGTTATTTATAAGAATGTGTGTAAAGCATAGTGAAGCAGTCACTCGAAGGATAAGCTATTCACTTTGGGAAATTTTTTTACAGCTTTAAAAAAAATAAATAGAATAAAAATTATATATATCAGGTGATTCACTTTCGCAGTAGTATGTTCAGATGTATATCCTTAGCATAACAGACTTAACCCTTTGAAGTCTACGTTTAGTGGAATCAGGGTTTCATCTCGTGTGCTGAAAGCTTGTAATTAAATAAACTTTTCTTCTATGCTTTTTGTTGCTGTCATATTTTGATGAAAAGTTACTCTGTTTGGCAGGAGTGACATGGGGAGGAGAATTCTGGATGCTGGAGGTGAGCATGGGACTTAATAAACAATTTATTATTAAGCTTCTTAAAAATTACATGCAGACCAGTTAAAAATCCAGAGAAGACGTTTAGAAGCTGTACAGTGTTGCGATTGCCATCCTCTGAAAAATACAAATGCTGCATGAAAACAATCTGCAAACTGGAATGTTTCTGATGTATGCAGTGCGTGGCTAACTCCTTGAAGTTTTCAGTCCTTTTCTTCTCTAGAATATAAGTTTTAAAATAGCAAAAGCTCATAATGAAGTGTCTTTGAGGATAGTGAGCTGCTAGCCATGTAGAGTAGTACCTTAGCTTCTCTCAAGGACCACTTTGTTATCCAACAATTTCCAAGTTCAGACAGGTGAAAGTTGAAAACTTCTTATCTCTTGCTTATATGCCTACTGTTGCTCTGACGTTCCATGAAAGTTTGGTTGAAATTTCATTTTGAAACGCAAGTTGTTTAGTCATCCTTACTCTCTTAATTCTTTATCTATATATTCTTTATGGGTTACGTATTTGGATATAATGTGATATGTAATATGAAACGTTCAGCACTGCTTATACCAGTTTCCTACATAATAATGGTTTTTTTCACATCAGTAGGTAGTATCTTTAAAACTACTATTCCTGTAAAATATGTTGTTTTGTAGATTATGACCTGCAAGTAGCCATTACAGAAGCTTTATGCAGAATGATATCAGAAAAACAAAGAGGAGAACTGGCGTGCCAGTGGTTTTCCATGGAGTTTGTGACCAGTGCATTTAAAGGAATTAAAGATTCTGAGTTTGAAACAGTAAGTCATATGAAAAATATTTCCAGGGAGGTAAACTTTCATTTAACAATCCTTTAAGACATTTCTGTGTTTTAATAGGATTGCAGAAAATTTCTTAACCAAGTGAATGGCATGCTTGGAGACAAAAGAAGGTAAAACTGAATTTTTTTACAGCTAATATATTGTCTTTTTTGGATTTTATGGCCATTCATTGAGAGTAACCTTGGGATCACCGCCCCCCCCTCGGTTAAGACAATGCAAACAAATAAGACTTAATATTGCTGTGGTATAAAGTCAGGGAACCATGCAGACTTAAGATATTTTTGAAATATTAAATAATAAAGAAATTGAGTAATATCGTATTTTCGCACATTGTCACTGATACTAGCTTCTCTATCAAGATGATAATTTTATGTAATTCCCATATTTGGAAAAAAGACAAACATAATGTATGTTTCGGATTATTAGATAACAACTGGAAGAAACTGTTCACTAAATAAAGAACTTTCATTTGGAAAGATTCTTAAATAATGTAAATAATGTAAAGCGTATGCTACACTTCCTTTAATAAATGTTTATTAGGAGCTAGTTTTTGTATTCTATTTGGTTCTGTTGCAAAATCCTGAGATGCTTCTTAATTCAATAAACATATCATCTAACAATAGCTAGTAATCTGTTGGTATATATTCCTTTATTCATTTAGGATATTTACATTGAGATAATGAGCAATGAATATATCTGCTAGGGAAATAGGACATGAAAAGGAAGAGAAAATAGGAGGTTTTTTCTTATCTATATGATTATACACTCTCCATGTTACTTTTATATGTCATGACAGCAAAGAGATTGTCTAGTATGTCTTTATATCAGGTCTATATTCAGTTTGAATACCATTCTTAAAATACCAGCAGATAAGCTAGAAGTGTGAATGTAGTGACAAGAGGTCTGAGATCACTGCGTTAATTGTGAGGATATATAAAATTTCATGTTATCTCCTTTGGGAAAGATGTGCAGTCAAGTGACTGCTCTTTTGATTGTCATGATCTCTTACTCTCTAAAGCATACAGGTTTTGTGCTGAAAACACAATCCAGTTGCTGTGTTCAGATATGCAAAATTTATTTACAGCATTTTAGGATACTTGACAAAATACCCTTTTCTTACAGGGTTTTTACATATCCGTGTTTATCAGCAGCTCTTGATAAATATGAGGTAAGTTACAGACTTAATCATATATCCACAGATATTCATTTGTGCAGCTGAAGAATTTCTTTGCCTTCTAATTAAGAAAAAGTAAGGATCAAGTGAAAATTATTTTTTACCAGGAGTATACAGATGTGCATGTATTTAAAGTTTGTCACACTGTAAAACAAAGCCTGTTAGCTGGTATAAATCATTGATCTCAGCTCTTACTCTTTTATCTTAATTTTTTTTCTTTTAGCTACAGATGCCATTGGATGAAAATCTTGAAGCGTTTTGGGTAGATTTCAATGTTGGTAGCAGAAGTATATCTTTCTATGTGGCAGCAGATGATGCAGTAAGCTAATTTTTGTCTGTCATACTGGATTGTTCTGAGGTAGTAGATACACATTTTTTTCAAGTGTATCAGATTTGTTCCCCACATCAACATGTGGAAGTTGTGTGCAACTGTAGTGTGAAGGAGAAAAAATAATAATCTAGATTTGGTGTACATACTTGTATCAAATAATTTCAAAGTAATGACTTTCTAATACTGTTTGTGAAGAGTTTAACATGCACACGTGAATAAGAAGCCATTTAAAAAATTGCAGTTATAATTTTTGTAGATAAGGCTCGACTGTTTAGATTAATGTCTCTACCAAAGCTCTTCTGAGACATTGTTCATTGTTACCAATGAAGCATATGTTCAATGTTGTTCCTTGTAACAGAGGATTTAAAAAGCGGAAGATTTGTCCTCACTGAATAACTTTATGATCACTGCACTTCATTTAATTGTAATATAATGTTTTCTAGCTTTAAAAATATGTATTTTTCATATAAGGATCATCAGTGGGAAACAGTCATTATATCGGAAGAAGAAGTAGACTTGTACAGCCTCGAAGGTACTGACGCTCAAAAATGTGATCTTTTGTTAAACACTAACTTGGATTTTCAAATGGATTAATCCTAAAGTACCAACTCAATTCTCAGCAAAGAAAAATTCCCACTTAAAATATTATAGGTACTGTTTTTATCAGGGATAAAATTGCATTGCAGTCACATTTACATTTTAGGCAGACAGGTATGATTTAATAAAATAACATCTTATAGTTATTTCAATGCAAAATAAGGCATAAGACATGACATTTAATGATGTTTCTTTTAAACTAGTTAGAATAACCTTGTAAATATCGATAATTTGTCTGCAGCTATAGTTAATAACCTTTAAAGAAAATACTACAGGATAATATACAGAATGAGTACTTCTAAAAGACTGAATCTTAAATTGTTTCACTAATAAAATTTATTGTAGGTTAGAGTGAATTTAAAAAAATATACATCTTAATATCTGAACTAAAGAATACAAGTTTCATGTGTTTACAAACATTATATCAGATGTTGAATTGTAGTGAAGCTACTTTTCAAATTTTGTTTTTGTCCAGAAAAAGATTCAAAGAAATTACTAACAATAGATCTAAAAAGCCCAATGAATGTGGGTGATCAAGAAGGAGAGAAGTTTTTTTTATATTTTGATTCTGTCTTGGAAATTAAAGATGTAACCAGAAAGATTTATGGATTTAGTAAATGTAAGGTAAGATTTAAGCACCTTTTTGAATAGTTTTTAATTGATTCAAAATAAATGTCTCATTGCCATATAAATGTTATCATAGCTGTCACTATTGGTATCTATTTATACCAAGAGTTTCTAATTAACATCGCTACTGCAGAACAGCATTTCTCCCATAGCATGTTAAGCTTTGGCAAAGATCCCTAACAAGGATGAGAGGAAACAGCCTCAAGTTGTGCCAGGGGAGGTTGAGATTAGATATTAGGAAAAAGTTCTTCACAGGAAGGGTTATCAAGCCTTGGAACACGCTGCCCTGGGGAGGTGGTTGAGTCACCATCCCTGGAGGTATTAAAAAGAAGTTGTAGACATGGTGCTTAAGGACACGTTTTAGTGATGGACTTGGCGGTGTTAGGTTTACGGTTGGACTCGGTCATCTTGAAGGTCTCTTCCAACCTAATTCCATGATTCTAAGATTTAAAATTAATTGCAGCAAAAATTAACTAGCTAGAAAGGGATCGCCATAGCTTACTGTCAAGTTTTGCATATGTAATTTTCCAGAAGCACAAGAACTGGATGCTTACAAATATGGATGTCTTCCAGAAATTATTCATTAGCTATCCCATTTTTCAGTACACTTACCACTCTTACAAATTTACTCATTTACAAAAAATTTTTAGCAAGTCATAGCTTACTCCTTACTGTTTATAACAAACTCGTTTGCCCTGAACTCTGACTGACTGAGAAACTTGTGAGGTATGGAACTGGTATGAGCTTGTAGAATCTATTTTCCCCTATAACCTGATTTCAGACACTTATGATCTCTGACTTTAAATATTTTCTTTCTGTTTCTTGTTTAAAAAAGTGATCAAATTGTATATTTTACATGGATGGTTACTCACCTTGTAGGGCTTTAGTAAGAAGCAGTCTGCATCAGTTGCCAAAACGACTGTACATGTTGTCTTTGATGAGAGTGGATCACAGGTATTTTACTTCAGTATGATAAGCTGGTTGTTTTCTTGGGTTTTTTATATTTAGTCTGATTACTAGCTATTTTATGATCATTTACCATAAAACTAAGGACTTTTAAAATGCCAATAAGTAAAGATAACTGTAAAACTAGTTAAGTGATTTCTAGTAAGTATGTATTGCGTGTTTGGGGAGATAATAATATTAATATCCAAATCATAGAATACTTCAGACAGATATACACAGGGGAAGTTCTTTTATGTGAATTGTGATTTGGTAAATGATCCTTGTTAGTGCAAGTAACAGGTTGGATGCCTTTCAAACTACAAAGTATATAAGCTCTGAACTTTATCAAAATCTACAGTGAGGAATGTGTTACTTGGGGTAAAGAAGTTGCTCTGTGTGCGTTTGTATAAATATAAACCATAAAAAATATTAATATTGTATAAGAATTTAAAAATCAAAAATATTATATAGGTTCTGGTACCAGAAAGTCAGTTGTCACCATGCTTGGAGGAAAAATCTGAAGAGGAGAAACTCAGTATGTACGAAACCCAGCAACTTCCTGGAACTTCAAGGACTCTGAATAAAAATAACCATCAAGAAAAATGCAGAAGTGGTTATTCCAAAGTAAGTAGGTTTATCAAAACAGAAAAGAGTACATCAAAAATACAAGTAAATTTAAATATTTATAATATTTTGTAATATAAAACCCCTGTTATTTTACAGTTGGAATATGATTAATATAGGGTTTGATTGTTTTTCTTATGACTTGACACTAAGATATATGAATCCCTTTGCAAAAAATTTTCTCATTATTGTGTATTTTGAAACTATAACAATGTGACAGAAATAAAAAGCAATTGTTAACTTTCTTTAGACCATTCTACTCTGAGAATTCTCTGTAAAGAGAAATGTTTTCAAGGCGTGCCATGCTGAGATCTCTTATGATATTTGAAAATCTCATATAGCCTTTGGAGACTTACTAGTGATCAGCAATAGTAATAGCTATAATTAGAGACAAGTCCTATAGGCTTGGCATTCACAAAGGCTGATGATTACAAAAAAGCATGTGGTTGTCAAGATGAATCCTGTATCCTGGTTAATCACATCAATTTAATGGGACTGCTCCTATGCATAGCTGATTCTCTGGTTTAAAGTGAGTGGAGCCCAGTTAATTAAGCCTGGTGTTTCTTTTGCCCCACAATCACTCTAAAGTTATAAATGCATTATGGTTATACTAGGACTAACTACAGATATGCTAGGGATGGGGGAAAAGATGAAGCAGTGTCATCATGTCCTCACTGCACAACAGACACGCAGTGCATGTCTTGCTAGCGGTAGTCGAGTAAACCTGTTCCTGAGGTTCTGCTGGTTTATAGCTCAATGTGATAGCTTTGCAGAAACTCCTAGGAATCATCTTGCTTACTTTGATTGTTAACAAGGGACAGGATTTGTCCATATTTTATTGAATTAATTTAGAAAACAACAATTGCTGATCTCAGTTTAAAAACATTAGTTTTAAGTATTATATAAATCAAGTATTTTGGTGAACTTTCCCTAAAAATGGAACGGCATAAAAATCACACTACTCTGTGTGCAGCAACAGCAACTGATACTCCAATAATAGAAAGTGTCAAAAGACTCTTGGAAATAGATTTTTTTGGTTTTTTTAAATCCTGTGTTGCCATCCTTAAATCTGTGTATAACGGTCAAGTTTTTTCCATTCCTCAAGATACCTACATCTTGTAAAAGGAAAGTGTCTGAAGCATCCATGCTTATTCCTGGAACCACAAGATTTTCCACAAGGAGTCCACTGCTATTTGTTAGCACTTGTAAGTTTACAAGTACTTTCAGGGTAAAAATATGCTATAAATTGTCTTTGAAATACAAGCATGAACTGTGATCCTTTGCAGAACTGAAAATGAAAAGTAGACCTTATGGAATCTCCCTAGCAAGTGCTTTAAACTTGAAATTTTTAACCTAGGCCACTTGCTACTGGTCCATAGATGTGATGCAGGATAGTAGCTGCACATGCATTCCAAACAGCTGAAAGCGACTGATCATTTTTACTGCTGCTGTCCGTCAGCTGTTTGTGCTGGAGCAAGCTGACAAGTCAGCTATCACTTAGAACACCTAAAACATAGGTGTTTTTTCATCTCTCATCTCATATGTTCTTGGTTTAAAGAATTCTCAGCAGTTAGTGCTTTTATAGCACTTGTGGAAAATAGCATTCTCCAATGTGTACGCCTCACTTTCATTTTGCTCTTCTCTAGAAACTGCGTGTGTTTCTTCAAGGGGCAGTTGATTATATGGCTAGTAAGCAAGGTTGGATCTGCTGCGAGGCTAAGTCACAGGTCCAGTGCTACTGAGGCTTACATCAAAAGTGCTGCTTACAGAGAAAAGGATAAGGAAGAGACTATCAGAAATAGGAGTCATTGCTTTCCTACTAATAGTCTTACTGTAACAGATATTTAATACATTCTACAAGGGAGAGATTTGTAAGACCAAGACCAGTAGAGGCTGGAGGTGCAACTAGTGGCAGAACAGCATGACTAACAAACTTAATTTTCTTGCTTTAACTGTCTCAAGTGCATCAGTATTCTTAGTTATGTATATCCATGTATCACATACAAATTAAGAGTAACAGTGGCTAGAAAAGATAGCATTTTCAGATTAGGATGGAACAAGACAGAGAACTTTTTTATTTGGAACTCAACCACACAGTCTATTCTAGAAAAAATATATTACAGTAAAATCCTTAAATAGGTGACCAATTTTCTACCAGAGCCAGGCTGTAAAAAGCATTGCTTGCCTCCAGACATCCACTGTCTATGGGCTCATTAACCTCCATTAACATAACTGAAATCAATAGAATTATAAAAGGTGCATGGTGAGTTTATATAAATACTAGCCAACTTTTTTTAAAGTTTATGGAATGGATGTGATCATGGGCAAAACTCTTCATATTGATGTCACAGATAGCATAGTAATTGTAACAGAAGAAATGGTAGAATTCTAACATGTCTCTGGTTTTTTTTCAGCCGCTCCTCGTAAAGGACGATTTAAATTACCTTTGGAAATGATGAGTTCTGCTGAAAGATCTAACAAGAATGCAGTAAATGAGACCAGAAGAAAGAATTTCTGTCAAGAACCTACTGGAGTATGCGTGTCATCTGTAGCTAAGTCTCTTACTTAGAATAACATTAATTTCTTTTCTAATTTGTTCCTAATTTATATTTTAAAGAGCTAGAGTTTTGCAGTCAGCAACTCACTTCTAGAAAATAGTGTGTTTTACTTTACTGCATAATATTTTCTTGTCCTCTAGGTTTCAGGTTTAATATGTCTAAAATCAGACTGAACTCTTACAAAATTAGCTAAAATTTGCATTCGCTCATCAGTTCTGACCCCAGAGTTAGCTTGATTTTACTAAAACCACAATTCTTCCTTTGTGTGTAATATGAGAACCATGTATGCAGAGTCTCAAATTAATTATGCAGTGTTGAAATACTCTTAAAAACATAGAATACATTCAGCTATAATTGTGAAATGTTAATGTCTTCAGATTATAGCATTTATTGCATTGTTTTTAGTGCATTTCTGATTAGGCTTTTGCTAAAATCAAACAAAACTACATAGGTGTCACTGAACTGCAGTTTGAGTATATGTATTTTTACTTTTGTTCCAGTTGAACAAAGACTTCAAAGTAACATTTTTATTTTATTTGTGGTTCTAGATGTCTTCCTGGGTCAGATTTAGGTCAAATCCTGCACTAATGGGATTCTGAAGCATTTTTTTATATAGCCATGCTTTAGAAAAAGGCTTTAACGTATAGAATGTGTAGTTAAGAATATTTCAAGTATTACTTTCTGGGAGAACTTTACTTCTTTTGCTTTTATGGATTGTAATTGTCAGTGTTACTTACTGTGCTTTTTAGAGTAGGCAAAGATGTACACTAGACAATGAATTTTGTGAAACAGAACAGAAGATGAAGAAGTCAGATATCAGAAATGAGGTAAAACTACCTGAAAAGGTAACTGGAATCAGCATTTCTATGAAATGAAAAAATAATTTCCTATTTTATTAGGGAAAGTACAAGGTTATGAGGTTATACTGTTTATAGTCTTACAATAGTATTTTCTTTTGGGCCTTATCCCACTGTAGCGAATGTATGCTGAAGAAGTTTTAGAAAGGATACAAAAGGCAGAAATTGAGGCCACACAAAAGCAAATTTTAGGCAAGTAATTTTACAAGTGTTGATAGTTCTTTTAATATTATTTTAATTTTTGTCCATTTCTTTTGTAGTAATAATTGATACCACATTTGTGTCTCATTTAGATGAAGCATTAGATATTGTTCCTGATTCTCAGCCAGCAGGGAGAAGCAACAAACCTTTGTAAGTATTGGGAAAGGGTACCAAATCACTGTTGTCACTCTGAAGGGAGTATTTTCAAGTATTGCCAGAACTGAAATTCTGTTGCATAGTTTTGGAAAATGTCAGAATTTAATTGTCTTGTCTTCCCTGAGAGTTGCATTAAGAACTGTTGGCTGTGTAAGTCAGGTCACTTTTTCTGAAGTTCATGGCACCAAACCAGCAGTCATATGTATTTGCTAAGACTACTTCATGAACAATAGTATTCTGTCGTCTTAATCGAAGTCTTTAAATCAGTGAATCTCTTTATGAAAATAGTACTCATTAACAAGTTCAAATTAGGAGTTTAAGTAAGCTTTAGTAGTAGCAAGGAGAGTAATTCTTTCAGATGACATCAGAAAGTAAAATACAAATGACATATGGGTTTACATAAGTGAACTGTGCGATAAAAAGTAGATTTGGCACACCACAGAGTTATCTAGGTTCAAGGTTTAATGATGGCCATAGGATATTGTTGCCTTTTCGAGGTTGACTTAAAAATGTTGTTTCTGAAGCTTTGCCATTTTACAATGCATTGGTTAATTGAACAATGGTATCAGGCTTAGGTACCAATGTAAAATGCATTGATATCTACAAGATATTATTTTCCTATTTTGTGATGCATGTTTACTTTAATTAAGACTCACTTTCTGCTATTCACTGGTAATGAGATGGTATTATTTTTGTTAGGCTGCCTGGTCTTTTGGAGAGTTCTTTCGATAAAACCAAAACATGGAAAAAAAGAGCATGTTCTGTTCCTGAGAAGAATATAGCAACTGGTGACAAACAAAAGCTAAATCCAATGTCCCATTCAGGTTATGTTCACACTTTGTTAACTGTTAGTGTTAAAAAAGTTTAAGATGAGTTTTTAACCTACAGTTGTGGGAATTTTTTTCCTGTATTATTTTCTATTGTTAGTGAAAGAGTTGTGAAAAAAAAAAAGCATTTATTGAAATTTTTGAAGTATATCTACAGAAAAACAAAAAAATAAAAAAAAAAATTAAATTGATACCATGAGGGAAGAAAACTGCAAAATACTTAGTGGACAGTCAACAGTGTCAATCATTTGGAACAGAAACTGTTAAGTACAGAAGGGAAAAATATTTAAACTACTACTGAAACATCATTTAAAACATTTATTTCAGCTAGAGTTTCCAAAACATCTTTGAATTCTGATTTTACAAAAGAGGAACCTGATGTTCTCTTTAGAAAAGAGACTGCAAACCCCAAAAAAACAAAGATGGTGAGAGTTTCTTACCTTCATTTCTTTGACTTGCAATTAAGAGAATTGTCAAATTTTCAGTGTTTCAGAATTTGTATTTTAGTTTCATTTAGTCACAGACTTATTTTAATTGACTTTCCACTAATACCAAGTGAAATAACTAATGTCAGCTTCACTGTTTACTCTGTGTGACCTGTTTAAGATTAGTTTACTCTGAATTTCTTTTTAAAAGTCATCCTTTTAGAAAATACTCCCTAAATAAACACCAACTTTTGCTTCTCAAGCACTTTGTTCACTTTTGAATGTTACAGTACACAAAAACACAACACTTTAAAATATCTGCTAAGCTGATGTTTTATTGCTCACTGTTTGGGCAATGCAAGGGAAAATGGTTTTTCAAAGGAATGTGATTTAGTACATCTAGAAGACATTTAATGAAGTTTAGGTGATTGTTGGGAACCTGTGCAGTTTTGCCCCTGTTGAATGGGATTGAAGTTGAGTCTTAAACTCTGTTTTTATAGAAAACAAAGCCTAAAGAAATGACAGATGCAACAAAATCCCTAATTAGTAAAATCAGTGACAGATACAAAGTAAAGACTGATGAAAAAGGCAAAGCAAGAGACTCCCTGGGTTTTAACAGGTATGATGTGAACAATTTACTTTAGTGCTTATTCTTTTTGTGCATGTGGCTTTGTCTGTGTCTACAGTTATTTCATATCCTGCTTTCATCTGAATTGTTTGTTCACTTCTGATCAACCCTATTGTACTGAGGAGTAGAAGACTAGTAGTTGAATACTTCTAGTAGTTGAAATAACTACAAAGGCTGTTAGAAACTCCATTCAGTGGTCTTTTGCTCATTCACTCACTCACAACATGTTTCATGGAGAGAAATTAACTGGGGCAGCTCATGGGCACTGCATATGTTGGGTGTCTCCATCCTATTGTCATAGTTTGGAGGTCAAACTTGGATTCAGTCATCAATTTTCTGATTATCTAAAGTTCCTAGTTCTCTCTTCCTGAAAGAGTTGACGATTAGACAGTTTAAATTTAACAAATTCTTAAATAAGAAAATTAGACTTACCTTTCTGGAACTGATGCTTGGAGATACACTTTACATGTAATTACATGCTCCCCATGTTTGTAACTGGATGACAAAGGACTGGAATAGGTAGGCTACGTCACCTTCTAAACCTTTTGGATAGGGATTTGGAAGACATGCAGAAACTGCAGTATAGCTAGCTGTGTGATGTGCAATAAATTTTTCTACAGCACAAAAACGAAAGGGGCTGATCTCTTTTAATCCACTTGGTTTTGTATTTAAATGTCTCAATAAATTTGTTGTGTTTGAGAAGGCCTTTATTTATATAAGCAGTATTCTAATGCATGTATTCTAATTAGAATTTAACAAAATGTATATTTATGTTTTAGGCTGCATTTATATAAATCCTGTCTCTCTAAGGTAACATGATTGCTTTTATTGGAAATTTTTTCAGATCAGATACATATATGTACATCAGTACAT
The DNA here is from genome assembly GCA_026212715.1 of Elanus axillaris. NCBI lineage: Eukaryota > Metazoa > Chordata > Aves > Accipitriformes > Accipitridae > Elanus > Elanus axillaris. The sequence goes on along the minus strand of JANZLQ010000009.1, from coordinate 27,342,944 downwards.
ATATGGTGGTAATGAGTAGATGTAAAGTGAAAGTTCACAAATATTGCTGAATGTTAAATATATGTAGATGTTAATGTTAATTATGCATTGACTATATATATTAAAACACTTTTTATATATTTACTTATGTGGAATAATATTTTTACAGGCAACTATCAGCCAGTGAAACTCAAATTAATTTCTGTTTAAATATTATGTAATTGAATCTGTTCCTTTTAAACATGGCAATGCTAAAATATTTTTAATAAAAACATATTAAATGAGGTTATAGAATCCTTAAATGGGATATAGCCAGGACACAGGAATTAGTTCTAATGTTTGTGGGGGGTGGAATTCTGAGGTTTTGTTGATATCCTTAAAGTATAAATTCTAAAAGATTTAGTTTCTGCTAGCTCTTGTTTCCTTTTGCTATATTGTACTCTTGCTAATCAAGTGGAATTCCGAGCAGCTGCTAGGGTTTTTTTTTCATACGTTCATGATGAAGAACTTGCTTTTTGTGATGATAGTGTGTATAAATGCATAGTCCAAATTTGACATATGAGTTAACTTTTTATTTATGTATAGGAAGAATTTCAGGATAGAAACCTGAAAACCACTACTTTTAATACATCTGCTAGTCATATTATGTAAGTAGTTAAAACATTTTCAAACAAAATTTCTAATTGCTCATACCTAACTTTATGAAATGTTCATTAATTCGGTCACAAAATTGATCTCTGTGTCTGTTTGACAGGGATGATGTCTACAACTTTAACATCAGTGGGTTTGATGAGCCTACAATAAAGCTTGGAGTAAGAATATAACTGAAACTGATACGTTACGAATAGAATATAAAGGAGCTCAGTCAAGTAAACTTGTCTTCTGAAAGTATAGTTAACATCTAAAAATTCAAATTAAATCACTGAACTAAGTGGGGAAAAAAAAGTTTGCCATGTAAATACCTCTATCACTTTCAAATGGGTGATGATACATGCTATCCTAAGGTTCTGGCCATTTAAAGCTATTACAGTGTTTTCCTGAATTAAGAATACAACAGTTTATTAGGAGTATCATTATTTTTAAATTATCCTATTGTCTTAGAAGTGTTATTGCCATCCTTCCAGTCCCCACTGTAAAGACGTCTTTGCCCAGATGTTTGAGTAAAAAAATCTAGCTAAGATAAAAGCAAAAGACACTGAAAGCTTCAGTCAGTTCCAGTTGGTTTTAACTATCAGCTCTGTTCTTAAATAATTTCTAAGATAGAAATTAATCATTACAAGTTAATGGCCGAGTATAAAAACTGAGCAGAAAAGCCCTTAGCTGTTACTGTCTGGTGGCCTGTTTAATTTTTTTTCAAATTGTGTAACAAAACCTTCATGTCTTTCTGATTTATACACATTTTTAGATCCAAGGATTGCGTGTTACTGAACTGAGTGTTCATACAGATCCAAACAATAAAGGGTAGGGATGTTACATTGTGTCCTAGTCTGTTGATTATCAAGAACAGTACTGTCTGCGTTCTCCAGCATTCCATTATGAAAATCCAGGGAATGTATGCATGACAACAATATCTTGACTGTGTTGTTTAGCTGCAGTGGTCTCCTAGGCTGTTTCATGATTTTCCTTTGGGAAGCTTACTAAAAGAGGAAAGAATGTGTTTCATGAAGAAAACAGCTTTAGTTCTCTTCATGGAATGCTATGGGGATATAAACTCCTGAATAGAGGGGGATAGTTCTTTGTTAATGATCAGCCTGCAAAGGGACAAATTGTTACTGTGTGTTCTTACTGATTGTTAGCAAATAAGCACATCCACTAGAGTTTAAGGTAAATGGGTATTTCCAAAAGGAATGTGAAAACAGAAGTAGATACATTTGTTTGAATCCTTAATCCACATATTACATGAATAGTAGGAAGATTTAGAACAGGTATTTTTACATGTATCGTTTAAAGGTGTGTTTTCTTTTCTAATTAAGGAATGCAGATGATAGTAAAACTAGCACTGAAGTGAAAGCAAGAAAAAAAGTAAGGCTCGGATTTTTGTGGATCAGTGTATCTTGTCTTCCTGCCTTTAAATACCAATTATGTAAATTAAAGGTATTAAGAAATATTTTGGTTTTATAGACTAGAAACAATCAAAACAAGAAGCATCTCTTCAGTGACACAGACACAGAATACAAAGGTGATGACAGCAAGACAGACATTAGTTGGCTACAAGAATCAAACAGAAAATCTAAAGCCCAGTTAATTGATTACAGTAAAAATAAAAAACTAGGGAAACCAATAAGCACAAACAAAAGTAAGAAACATTTTTCGTATTTCTTAAGAATGCTGCAATAAGTTTGTCCATCGTTATTAACTGCACAGCATGTAATGTGCTGTGTTGCAGATACAATGTTTTTGTTGTCTTATTCCCAAACATAAGGAATTTTCAAATTAGTTCTAATCATTTATAAAGGTTAATTTCCAAAAAGTCTGTATTTTAATGTGTAAAATTATTGGAGGGTGGGACAGGCAGAGGTTGTTGGCAACCAAAAAACCTTTGGCTTTTTAAAATAATGTGCTGAAAGCAGTTTACTGAATCAGTAAGTTGGCGGGCATAAAAATGATTGTATGATTTTACAGCTAAAACTCTAAATGTCAAACATCTGAATATTTTGCTGATTTTTATAACTTTATGTATTGTAACAGCAGATAAATTCTCTGAACCTGCTTGCCAAGTAGATAAACCTAAAGGCAAAAATGCAGATAAGAAAAAGGTAAATGTAAATTTGCAACTATACTTGTAATACATATTCAAAATATCTTAACTCACTACAGAAACTATTTTTAAATAATTTTTTTATAAATATGTGCCATTTTTCCATGCTTATTTCAAGACCATTTGTTAAATATGGTTTGTTCTTTTCGGGTACTATATTCTTTTTATGTAGTATTTAGCTAGTATTTCAGTCGTAATATTAGCTATGAGTTAGAATGATTATTATATGTTGATGCTCTTGTAAGTTTTATTACTTAAAATAATTGATTATGTCTGTTTACTACTTAATAGCCATCTACTCCATTGAATATGCCATTAGCTTTTCAGCAATTTTTCATGTGTCTAATGTGCTTAATTTAACTTTAATACCTTTGAGATTATAATTTCTTTTAATGAATATATGTAACATAGTGAAACTGTAAAACCACAAATGTTATAGATGTTCAGAAAGAACAATAATTGCAAAATATCTTAAATGTATTAACTTTGGGAGTATAATAAATTTTAAGTGATTATGAACATGTTAATGGCAGGTGCTTGTAGATGTTTGTAAGGCAGTTTAAAAAACAAACCGCCAAAAAACCCCCAAACCTTCCCCTGTCCTCTCTGGACTACTCTTTGATCTCTTAGACTGTACCATAATTATTCAAATCTATTTAATGTTAGTAGTTTAAAGCTACATACATGCACTCAGTGTGAACCATGGATATGAAAATATGATCACCACATATAGGTATTGATGGTGATGTCTAGCCCATGTAAATCCAAACTGAAGAGGGCTTCAATTGACCAATATTGAATCTGTCTCTACTTACTAAAATGTGTCCTTTTTTAGTAGTGAAATTCCCCAGATCTACCCAAGCAAGTTCAAAGTGTATGCTTTGAGGAGGTAGGGTTAGACTACTGTGTAGTCTTAGATGGAGAGCATATGAAGCCCAAGAAGTCACTAATAGACTTGACCCTGGAGATGAGGAAGCTAGGAAAGCGTGCGTTTTGCGTAGAGCACTATTCAAGAGAGTAGGAGGCAAGAATTCTAATCTCTTCTAGTCTGAGGGGCGTTGCACTTGCATTTTACATCCCTTCTAATGTCAGGTCCCTGGGGTACTTTCAGTGAGAACATGTTTTGCTCTATTTCTGAACATTGACTGCTGTGTAGAGAAAGTGGCAGTAGTTATGATGCAGAAGGAGGACAGATAGAAAGGAAGACTGATTCTAGTCTAGTGGTTAAGGTAACCAGTTTAGAGGTGATGATCAAGGATGCTGGTTCTTGCTCACTATGCAGGCTTTTGGTTTTGTTCCACTTCAGAACAGTTAGAGTCTAATTTAAATGTGCACATATTTCAGAGAGCAAGCTTTGGAAACCCACTTCACCTTTGCTGTAGTTCAAAAGTGGCATTTATTTTGCCTCTTCACTTTTTTGGCTCTTGCGTTCCTGACTGCACTGTGACCTATCTACAGTGAAAATTATCTTCCCAAAATGCTTATTAGACTGATGGTTGGACTCTCTAAGCTTTGGTAAAGTTAAACTCTTAGTTGTTTTGAAATAATGGATTTCAAGTAATTAAACCAAGTTGCCTGCCATTTAATGTGTTTATTTATTAATCAGTCTGATATATACTGAAGATGTTTTTATTCTTCCAAAGATAAACAAATGTAAAAACCAGAAATCAAAAACTGATGAAACAATAGAACAAACCACCAGGCAAAAACTACCTCGAAGGGCAGCATTAGCAAAAAATTACAGAGAGCTTTCCAGTTCAGAGTCAGAGAGTGAAAGGAAATCTTCAGCATGCAGCTCTAAGGAGGAGAAATCAAAAACACAGGTATACCGTTGCATTTTATTCTTTAAAATCCACTTCTGCCATATTTTTCACAATAAACTCTGGTCTGCTTTGTACTTAGTACTCCTGAATTTTAAGTGCCCAACATAAGCAAGTTGATATTAATTTTATTTATTATTTATAGTAGTGCCCTTTTTTAATAGGAGTATTTAGCTGCTAAGAAAATCAGTCCCAAATAATCTTCTCAATTATAATAGTATTTCAGTTTCTATTTATGAAATTTATTCTGTTGCAAAGAACTACTGTGTCCTTTATTTTAAAAACTTAATGATATTTTGAAAATGTCTATTAGATGGGAGGTTTTAGTGAGCCAAATTTTGTTCTTTTAGGTAATGGGATTTTGATAATGCTATGCCTATTCTGTGTACACTACAAAATGCTGACTTGATAGAGGGTATGTCAATATATTTGCTGAATATCCAGATAGGATTTTAGTAAATTAAGCAATGATGTTTGATGTTAAAATATTTTCATTCTTTTAGCATATCATTTCAATGTATATGGATAGGTCTGTAAACTTCATTGACTAAATCCTGAAGCATCGGTAATTGCCTCCAATAATTAAGAAGTTCATAAGAATAGAAATTTGGGTGCTGAATTAAACAAATTCAGTGCTTATTGATATTAGAACACCTGATGTCCTTATGAATTTAGGTATTTCCAATAATGTTCCTTTTTGGACCTTTTGCTTGTTCAACAGTATATATAGATAATGTGCTCTTTACCTGCATATATATACACTTCTGTATGTTTACAAATAATGTTTATATAAAATTTGTGTTTTAATAGAAACATATGAATGGGGAAAACAAGGATGATAATCAACAAAAGGAACTCCAGAATATTTTATCTATGGAGCCACAGAGAGTAGCTAACTCTGCACATAAAGCATTTATTAAATCAGAGAATTCTGCAGAACAACAGGAATTTGAAATGTCTTCATCTGAGAGTCCTGCATCTCTTGAGACAATGAGATGTAGGTATTTTGGCTTTTAACTTATAGCAATACTGTATCAAAAGTCAGAGGTTAAATGAGGATTATCACAGTAGTACAGTTTTACATTTATTTCATGCTTTCAAAATAAGATATATCCCCTAATTCAGTGTGTACTGCATAATTTAAGGAAGTGTATTAATATGTTACTAACACCTTTATAGGCTGGTGCAATTATTTGACATCAGCATAATAAAGAAGTGCAATACATAAGTGTTAGAATGAATCTGGTAACCACTAAAATAGTGCAGAGAGTGCAGAAAGTGCAAGTGTGGCAAGTCATATGCCAACACTTAAAGTAAAATTCCATATATCTGAGACTTGCAAATACCTAGAGTTGGAAAACTTATCAATATGGGGCTTTAGCTTACCTTTTTTTAACTTTCATTCCTCATGCTGACGGTTAAGTAACTGTTTTCTAGGTGCTGAAAGAATATCAGAAGGAGATGTTACTCAAGAGCATACTTACAGTGAAAGGTCACCTGGGCTTCAGGAGTCAACACCAGAAAAAAGGGAAATGTTAAACTTTGAGAAAGGAATCTCTCCCAATAATTTCTGTCCACAAAAAAAGAATATTGAAAGTATATGTCTAAATCAGTTCCCTGAGGTGACTGTTAAAAAGTTAACATTTGGAAGTAAAAGTTTCTCACCAGTTTTAACTGAAGCATCTTTGGTAAGAATATTAAAGTTACTCTACGGTTATTTTAACTGAAATTGTTCCATTCAGCTGCCAACTGTTTTATGCTTTTGTACATCTCCTTTCAATAATGATTTTTTTTGTTAATGTTTAGCTCAGCTTAAAGACATATAAAACTGCCAGTGGAAAACATGCAAAGGGATCTGTATCGGAAATATGTGATAATAATGAAGATTCAAGTTTCAGACACTGCTTTTCAGGCACAATTTCTATTAAAGGAAAACTGCAAGATACCACTAAATCCATCACCAAAAGTAAAGAAGAGGTATGTTCCTAAATCCTTTTGCTCTTCAGAAGAGAGCTGCAGCTTTGGGTCTATTTTATCTACTTTACAGGTGGTGAGGTTTAAGGGAAATGCATCTTTCTTAATGTTAAACAGTATCTATAATGTGTACTTGTGACCTGCTTGGAAAACCCTACTAGTTCGTTTTTAAGTATTTGAGAGAAATTAGTAAATTGTTTATCATATGGATACAAGGAAAGAACTTTATCCCAGATCAGTTATAATTAATATCTTAAAAAATAACAGGGAGTAAATATTTTCTTCCTGACTTTCAATAAAAAATAAATGATTGTTTACAAATTAAAGAATTGCGATATCTGCATGGAAAAATTCTTGAGGTGAAAAAGTGCTCTTATAGTTTTAGCATTAATGTAGTACTCAGTATAACAACTATTGCAACATTGGCAAATAAATAAAAACTGCTGCGTACCTTCAAACCGCTTCTCCTAAGTACTTTTTTTAGTGAAAAAAGCACTAGTTACTCCTTTAAGAAGTAATTTTGTTTGTGTCCTGTTGCAAGAAACAATTAGACCTTATTGGCCATTTGACTTATTGCTATCAATAATTATTAATTTGAAGAATTTGTTTATTCTTTCATCTAGTGAGACCTAGTAGTAATTCATGCAGTGATTTTTTTCCCTTGCTGTAGTTGTGTTCATGTCCCTAGTTTGATGAAAAGCAACATAATTGTGGATTTCTGATGAAGACTTCTAAAAGTGCTTTAGTTTGGAAGCTAATAAATCAGTGAGTTTTCTTTTAGGATTGTGTACCACCATCTCCAACATCTCTTTCCAGTGGAAGTAAAGTACAGTCTTGGAGTGAAGAACCTAATGGTCCCATACATGAGTCAGGTATAAACATTTAATGTAAAGCAAAAGACTTTTAGTGTGTCTGTGAAGGTTAAGAAGAATGTCTATTTGGCATAAAAATATGGCCCAAGTTTTTAAATCTTGTTTTCTTTTATATATTTTCAGTATTATTCCACTTTTACTCCTTCTCATTTTTCTCTGCTGTTCTAATTACCCCCAAAACAAACAAACAAACAGAAAAAACGAACAACAAAAACAATGAAAAATGGGCTTCAAAATGCAGTTACTGTAAAGAGTTAGTTCCACTCTTAAGAAAGAGCAGCGTTCCCACTGACACTGGAAAAATAGTGAGGATGACAGTATTATCAGGAAAAGAGGGCTTACAATGAATCTCTTTGAACGAGTCTTGCATGGGTCAGAGAGTTCTGTGTTCCATTGAAATTGTGTTCATTTACATCAAGTTCTCATATCTACTGAATATGCCCTCCATAAATATAATGCTTATTAATTTGTATATAGTTCTTGAGCTTTAAAGCCAAGACGCATAATCCTAGAGTTTGGATCCAAAGGGTTGATGAACTCTTCTTTATCCTCCCATGTCATTTTTGTAAATAATGCTAAAATTAAGCGTTTTCATGTGTAATTAAAGGACTGACTACACAGACATTTCTCAAAAGAAGGCACCACAGTGATACAGAAAGCAATTCTGATGAAACAAGCAAAGAGGAAAAAAAAGGAAACAGACGAACAAAGTTACAGCCTAGAAAATTATTTAAAACAGATGATGCTGTTACTTACAGAGGTTAGTTATGAAGTGAAAGTTGATTATAGCTGTGCAAAAGTTTGAAATAACATAACAAATTAAAGTTTTAACAAGAAAATATAATATCCATAAAAAAGCGTTTTACATCTTTAAAAAAAAGAAATAAAAATAAATGCTAAATCTCTAGAGACTATATCCATTTAAAAAGTCAGGTCATTTATATGAAAATAGAAACTGGTCTCAGCCAACTAATTGGTGAAATTAGTCTATATATAACAAAAGCTGTTCTAGGCCCTGTTCCGACTTCAGATAGGATATTTTTTCATACTGAATTGTGACATTATCTTTTTCTACTTCTCTTCAGTGTCTGAACGTGCATCTACTGTATCTGTAAATGATGTGTCTGTTTTCGATGGGGAAATCTGGGAACCTGGTTGTTCAACTATCAGTATATGTCGGAAGTTCCAAAAAGAATTTACTAAGAGAACTGAGGCAAGACATTTCATATACAGTATTAGTTTTCTGTGTGGGTACATGTGCATAAGAATGATAGCTTGCCTTACACCACAGAATTTGCTTAAAAGGACATGAAAATAGCTATGTGGATAGAACTACATGAAATGACGGAATTCATGTTTTCCTTTTATGCCTTTTTCAATTCCTTTATGTACCTAACTCTCCAAAGATTTTATTTCCCAGGTCTGTTTCATTTTTTTATCCTGTCTGTTTTTTCAAAACAAGCTTATGTATCTAAACAGTGTAGTGCATTTTGATTTTTTTCAAATTATCAAACCCATGAATGAAATTTATTTGCAGAAAGGAAAACTTGAGCCTGAATAACACTTGTTCATCTAAGGCAGCCGTAAGCACACATCATTCATTCCACGTGTACTTTCTCTGTTTTGAGGAAACACATTTTTCAAATAATGTATTTATAATTAAGTTTGATAAAATTTTACCTAAACATAAACCCATGTTTGTTTATATTTCATTAGTGGAAAGCTTGTTGTTAAACGATAGGCAGATTAAAAAAGAAGGGGTTTTTTGCTCAGTATGATCTGTGATACTAAGCAATTAGTACTAAATGTAGTAGAGGTTTTTCCTAAAGTGAAAATAATCTGAGTTTAATGTTAAAACAACCTTATAGAGCCGCTCACGGAAAATGGATCATTTTACTAAGCAATCTTTAAGAGCTGCCCATGAGCATTTGACAACAATGAGTTACCAACTTCATGAATGCAGGTCGGTAATGAAAGATTTATTTTAAAACACTCTTAAAATGCAATTAATACTTTCTAAAACTAACTCATTTTGTTTTGGTAGGATCAGGCAGCTGGACAAATTTCATTTTGCTCTACTTGAGGAACTTGAGAATTTTGAAAAAGATTCTCAGTCCCTGAAAAACATGGAAAAAGAATTCTTGGTTTGTATTTTAATTGCTTGATCATGGAGAAAAGTGAATTCTTATGGAATCCATAGATTATTCATATCATCTTTAACTTTAGATCATTAATTCTGATTTAAAAAGCCTTTATCATTTTGCTTAAAGTTGGGTGAAATTTCAAATAATGAATTTGAGTTGTTAGGATTGGCTAGTGCTATGCTCTCAAAATTTCTAGATCACCGCTGCATATTTTTCTTCCTAGAATAAACTACTATTACTACTTTTAATGGGCTGATTACACCACTTCATGAGCTTTTTTTTCAGCTGGCCTGTGTTTCAAGAACAGCATGTAGGTATTTGAACCTGATTTGCTGTGTGTTCTATGATGAGCGAGTTGATATTTTGGGTCTGCTACTTGCTGTAATGTAAAAATCGATGTACAAATATTCATGTAAACACATGACTATATTAGCTTTTTTCTTTTACGCTGGAGCTATGGCTTAAATTATATGGAAAGTCTGATTAAAATGCTATGCATATTCTTTTTCATTGTTTTGAAACTGTTATGCAGAACAGACTTTTGTTGAAACTGGTTCCATGAAAATAGAATTCCTTAAGTGCCTCACCCTGCCAGCTGAGCTAATTATTTTCTTTCAAGGTTCTGTGGTGACTGTGCAACTCCTACCATTTTTTTTTCTGTGTCTGTCATTGTAGGTTATTGTATTCATGTTAGATATTAGTCAGTTTTAGTTCAGAAAATATTACTTACTACTGATTATCATCTATTAATATTTTTCTTTCCAGACCTTTTGGAAAAAACATACACATACTTTTAGTACATACATGAAAAATGAGCAACAGAGGTTAGTAGGCTTCATTAATCCTGGGGTGAGATTTATGTTCTGTTCATTTGAGGTATAAGTTAGGCCAACTAATATTCCCTATGCAATTTCTCTCTTCCATAAAATAGAGATAGTAAATGAGATGAGAAAATGAGATTAAAATTTACATTAGAGGAAAAATGTAGTTATTTTCCATCTAAATTTCTCCATATACCTGAGGGACTATTCCAGTAATAACAATGATGGTAATATTTATCCATGCTTTTAAGTACAAATAGAGTACAAATAATGGGATATATTAATGATATGTGTGGAAAGTTCATGCATAGCAAAACTGTTTGAACTGCCTTTTATTTCTTTAGAATTCAGATTCTTAAAACTTCATTTGAAACCAACATCTACCATACTGTTGACTATGAAGAACGTATTTTTACTTCAGAGGTATGATGAAATTCTGTTTCTTTCTTGTTTTTAATAATTCTTCAATTTTACCAACAGATATCCGTATTGACTTTTTTTGAAAGAAAGTCGTTATCCTCAGCATTGTATTAATGCCACATAAGTTTTTTTAATAGTTTTTCATTGTCATAAAATGTCCTATAATGTAACAATATTCAGTATTATAGGCCTAGATTTCACCCATTGGAAGGTGTGTGCAATTTTGGGAAAAACCGCTGCAAGATTTGTTCTGTATTCTGTGGCTTTGTTTACCAGTGTTAATCATCCAAGAAAGAACAAATTTAAAACACATGTCCCTTTCCTTAGGCAGGTGGATGCATGTGCACCTGTGTCTCAGTTATAAACCATTTAGGGATGTAATTGTCTTCTTGAAAATGGGTTACCAATTGTGAGCAGAGAAGATGCATTCAGTATCTTTTTATAGATGCATCTGATGAAAGAAGACTTAAAAGGACTCCAAGAGAAACTTCTTAAAGAAATGGTAAATGAAGTTATCTTGTCCTCATTTTTATTTATTGTTTAAGTATAGCTGTCTGAACACTAAATTACTAAAAATTTTAATTTCTATTCCCCTATCAATAATAAAAATGGGTCAGAATCCAAGTATCACTGACACGTTATACTTTAAACCTTATCTGGTCGATAAAAGCAGCAGGTAGATATGGATATACCGTTTTAGTTCTGAGTCTTGAATATGTTGAATATTGACATGGAAAAGAGTAGTGTCATATTTGATATGTTAAAAGCAGCATACACTATGCACCAGAATTACAATACTTAAAAAAAAAAGAGGAAAATTATATTTGAAGTATGTGATAAATGTAATGCTTTTTGCACAGCAAGAAGAGGAACTGTATAATGTTCGCAGAGGACTGCAGACATTTTTTCAATCAGAAGATAGAATTCTGAAGTAATGTTTTCAGATACCCTCCTGAAATTCAAGGTGAATATAAACAGTCTTTTATAATGTAAAATTTGACAACAACTTTTTTTTTTTGTACTCAAGGAAACTAGTGTCATGAAAGCATATTTTACTTAATAATATTAAAATCTTTGTGGATAAGACTTCTCCTTTTATAGGTGATATTTGGAATTATTTTATTGAATCTGCTAAACTGCAATATGTAAATTTTTGAATTTTTAGCACATGCTATTTTTTAAGAAGTCTTTAACAATTTTTGTAGGCTATTTAACTGACTTTTGGAGAAATCACCTTGAATTTCACTTTGAATCTATGATTTGGGTCTGTGGGTACAGAATACCCCTTTTGTCTGATCCAGAATACAGCAAGAAATTATTTAGGGATCAAATTGCCTATCTTGATCTCAGTCCTATTTGTCTGTGGTGTTAGACTTCAGTAGGAGTTTCTAAGAGAAAACAAAACTCTAAACACTTGTGGTTGAACTGTGTTGCAAATAGTTGTATTAAATATTTCAAGAAAAATATATATTGTCTGGTTTTGGTTTTTTTACAAAATGGCATTACTATTTTGCTTTAAATTGATAATACATATTTGCACATCAGTCAAATAAAACTTACTGCTGTGCAAATATTTTGTGTAAGAGAACAGATAGCAAGAGGGTCTGCTATCTGCAGGTCAGAAATATATTCTACATACTAATACAATCTATTCCATATACTTAGATTTCAGAAGATTTCCTAAGAAAACGACCAGTGAGTTATAATTTACACTTCTCCTTTGTTGCCACGTATCAACTAGAAGGTTTCTTCTGAATATTTATGATGTGCAACTTCTAAGCTAATACTTCTCTTAAATTTGCTTTTAAATTGAATAAAAAACTACCTTGCATTTTCTAGTTCCTTAGCAATCTTTTAACCTTTTTTTAACTTGCAATCCTGCATGTATTTACTGTAAACTTTTCTGGCTCAGAAAAATAGTATCTTTCATTAAATTCTCATAAAAAATGGGGATTAAAAACTTAGAGCTGATCAAGAAGTAGCAGATGTGGAGGATATCTCATAGAATGCACATGTCTTGGAGCTTGTCTACATTACCCCATGCAGAGCTGCCTCTTTACCATGGAACTGACTCCAGATTAACTCCCAGCATCTCAGGAGCCTGAGCTCACTCAGACTGGACTCACACAACTTTACAGATTCTGGAGCAAGGCTGAAGAGGGTACATGCTTGTCTGTAGCTGATGTTATGACCACAGAGGTCTCAAAAGAATATATTAGCCAACTTGTGGGTGACAGCTCTTCAAAATTTAATTACTTTATATCCCTTATTTTATATGCCATTATACTTCTTATTTTGTCCTTTGGTTGTCTTTAACATCATACACACTTCTCTGTCATTTCTTCCATTATCCCCTCTACCTGCTGAACTCTTCTGTTTTTCCTGTTTCCTTTCTACGTTCCTAATACTACTTTTATTATCAACACAGAGACCTTTACTTACGTTAGTGTTCTTTAATCTAAATTTTTTCTCATATGTTACTGAAACCACTCAGTCTATATCTCTCAAGCTCTTACTTATTTTCATTCCAGCTAGTTCTTAATGCAACTATTCTGCTATATTGCTATTATTACTGTATAATATTTTTTAAAAACTCTAATATACTGGCTTTCCTCATTCTAAGTTGTTGGGTGTAATTTGGGTCGCATGTTGATTTGACTTTCTTCAAACCCACCAATCATTTTTTCAAAATATTTATCCAGTAGAATTTCCCTGCTGAACCTTACCACTATCTGCATCTTTTCTGACACTTAACCGGTTTCCTTTTATTTACTCTTTCTTGGCTTGCCTGTACAATCTGTCTGTCCTACAGGTCCTTCATAAATCTTTGAGTTATCCTTCATTATTTCTGAGAGTAACCATCTCCTAAAGTTTATTTTCAGAGAGAAAAATGGCATGATTTAAAATCGATTTTTAAGGTAAAGTTAAGGTAGAAAACTCTTTGACAGAGGTCCTCAAAGAAAATGGAAATTCTATTCATTTTTAAATTAATTCTTAATCTTTATATTAATATTGTCTTTAAATGAAAGAAAAAAAAGAAAAGTCTATACTCAAAGATTGTAGCCTGAACTCAGCACTCGCCAAGCAACCTACTGTAATTTCAATTTGCCTCACCCAGAGCAGGGGGTGGGACCTAATGACCTTGGGAAAGGACCTAGATTCTTACCAACCTAAATTAATCTATGACTTTATGAAAAAGATTGCTTTTATCCTTATTGAAAATACCATCTTTAAAACAAACAGCTTCTTAGATCAGAAATGGATGTGGCAGATTTCTGTCCAATGTGCACTGACAGTAGAATTTATGTTCTTAGACTTCATTGATGTGAAATGGTTTATTGTAAACAGAAATAGTTATAAATTAAAAATATTTCTTATGAATTAATTTTAAAAACACACGGCTGTGTTGTCTCTGGAAATTATTATATTGAAATTGTCAGTAAATAATTTGGTCCACTTGTCCCATCTACTTAAGTGTACTTAATGCTTTTCTAATTTTTCTGAGCTCCTGACTTGTTTGGTTTTTCTTTTTGAGCTTGTGATCACTGTCATCTCCACTAGATGGACCTAATGAGATGTTAAACTTCTTTTTACTGGTCTAACTGAACTTTATCTGTATATGAAACAGCATTTTTTCTCTTAACCGTAAAAGGTTTTAAAAAGTGCACTGCAAGGCCCAAATGTGTTTCTTACAGTGAGTGCATATTGGAAAAATAATACAATTGCTATTTTTAGTGAGGACTTATGATAAAAGTGAAGTATGAAATTTTTCTGTCTACCTATCAGTCTTTAACCCACCGCACTAACTTCTAAAAACTTTGAGCAGGTACAATTTTTACATTTGTTATATTACGAGGGAGTATTCGCAGTAGGAAAGTTTGGCACAGGGAGATTGCCTTTTTTTTTTTTTTTTTTTTTTGAGTTTGTGGATGGGAAACCCCAGGGATTATTCAAAGCAGACACCTAAATGAAGTGATAGGATTTCTGCGCTGCAGGCCTGTTTCTCTTTTCCATTGGTTAGAAGTGGCACATGGAGAATAATCTCTCTAAGCTAAACATGCTTTCAGTGGATGCCATCCTAAGTTCCAGCTGTAACTGAGCAGAATGCATGGCCCAGTGAGTGCATGCAGTCTCCAAACAACTTGAGAGACTTGCCCACCAGTAAGCTGATAGTGGTTAGCCGGCAGTGATTGTGTGTGGCTCTGATGTAGTCACAACATTCATTCTTTTGCAGACTGAAGCAGAAGAAAGGCTGGGATGCTTGTGATGGAAGTACAGCTGAGAACATGGGGAAGAAGCAAAGTATATTGCTGCATAATGACAAGATGGTTAAGTCACATTAGTAATGCAGCTCACAGGCACTGTTTGAAATTTGAAAAGCTCTCTAAGTTCCCTTAAAACATTTTTCTGTTTATTATCTTTTTCAACATCAATTTCATGTGTTTTATACAATATTTTTATTACCAGTGAAAGTATGCATCACTGCTAAATAGGGGTGTTATTGTCATGGATTATTAGCCAAGTTTGTAGTTAACAGGGCATCATCTGCTGTACTTAAACTAAAAATGGTTCTTCTGCCTTGAAGAAACTTTTATCTCCTTTCTCTTTACCCTTTTTGTATATTACACCTGGACTATCATTATATTGTTTTTTAGAATTAATAGCATTTTATTAATAATAAAGTTTAAATGACTGATAAATATAATTAACAGTATGTTAAAAGGCTAGTTACAATGTTACATATTTCTATGAAAAGCCAGCAAGTTATAAAATTGCAATAAATAGAAAAAAGTAATCTTTGGATCAAGTAATTGGGTAATTCAAGTCTTCAACTGATAGTCACATAAGTCAAACATTAAGAAGCATTACAAAATTACAGCTAGCTACAAGGAAGCTAGCAAGCTTCATTGGTCCTGGGCACCCCATCTCCCATGATTCCTCAATTTCTTCTAGCATTGCCCTTTCTGACATGTATTTTAAGCATTGCACTGTATGGTGTTACCCTCCATTCTTAAATGTTAGTTTATCCAAAGAATAGCATTGTATTTATGTTATTTCATACCCACACTGAGCAGCAGGAAAGAACTGAAAGTTAGTCCATCCACTGCTTGCATTGATTCTATTCACAACCTTCCAGCAATTTAGTAGTAGTCTATACAAACAGTTTTACATACCGTATTTTCTTTATTATATTCACGCTTCATGGAGATCATCTCAATGAAGCTACAAGATTGAGAGTGCCTTTTTCAAGGTTTTAACATTGAATGATTTCTTAATAGGATAGCATTTAAGACTTGCAGAGAAATTTTTGTCTCGTGAGTCTATGTCCCATTTTGTTACTGTCTTGTCAAGCATGCTTTCCAGCTATCAGTGTATTTTTTTTTTAAGTTTTTCCTTTTAGTAGTATTTTGAGTAGAATTCTCAGATGCTTCTAGATGTCAAGCAGTACCAGAATGGCTGGCTTCACATTTTTCTGAACCAGTTCTATTTGCTTTGTTATTAGCATTTAGTAACTTTTTTCTTCTTACTGTCAAGAAAGCATTAAAATCATTTGTTTGCTAAACATCAAAGTACATTGTTACATTTCTGGCTATGGTTGTCCAATTTAGTAATTTTGAATGAGAATAACAGTGAACTTAACTGTTGTTCTTTAGAGGGTCAGAACCTCAGCTAGTGTAGAATGACAATCATGTTACGCTGGTTAGGATCTGGTCCAAAACACTGATATTCCACAAGATAGAAATCCTTAGTTAAGATCATCCTTTTGAAGACTCTGTGTTGATAAAGAAGCGATATGATCTGGTGCATAATAACTGTAATTTCTTCCCTTCCCAACTGTCCCTGGAAAAAAAAGAGCTTGAGGAAACATGTTCATTTCCTGCAATAAGTAGTCATTTAATTAAAGAACAAAAGTAACAGGAATCAAAAATGCTTGCAGCTGTGATTCTGTTAGACATTATATAAAAAAGAATGAAATTATAATACATTAAATTAGTTTTTAGAACATGAACTTAAGTGTTTTACAAACTAATTGTGGTAAGTTCAAAGTATCTTGTCAACATAATACCGAATGACAGTGTGTCATGTCCATTTATGTCGGAGGCCTTGGAATGGTAAAGCCTGTACATGCACAACATCTCCTTTTCCAAGATAGACTGCAAAACAGTTTAAAACAAGTGTTAAAGGAGAGTAGTAGGTTCTTTCAAGTAGCTTTACTTCAGTCTTTTTCAGCAGATTGTCCCACTCCACAGGCCACCACTCTTCTGACTTCAGAGCGAAGTACATCTCTGGTGTTTCTTTGTACGGAAGTGCTGCAGAGACTTCATCTGCAGAGTCCTTCTTTCACATAAACATCAAGGTACCCTGGACTGAACTTTAGGGAAAGACTTATATATTCCCTGATGTGTGTTCAGCAGCAGTATCAAAAAAGTAAAGACAGATTCTTCTCAGAAGAAAATTTCTATGGCCTGTGAAATCTAGGAGATAAAATATATTTGAAATAAGTGTGTATCTATATATATATATGTGATTTTTTAAAAGTCTATGTTAGATTAACAAAAAAATTGGTTTTTTCTAAAATAACCCCAGTGTTAGTTCTGTTTAGTTCTGTTTATTCTTCAATACAGTAACAGTAGTGAAGAATATTAGCAACTTTAAGTCTTAATTATCACGAACGCATTTCCCCACATATCCCTTGACTGTAGTATAGTTACAGTCCTCAGGGCCCAGTCTAACCATTTTACAGTTATTTGAGATAGCAAGTGCAAATATAGGTGTGAGCTTGATTTTGTTTTTCTTTTAGAAATTTAGCCACAGATTGTCATTGGTAGAAATATTCTTTATTGTGCAGTGATCTTGTTTTTTTGTAAGAGTTAAGCAATGTTGAACTGATGCTTAGGAAAATACAAGGACATACTGTTGGTTTAATGTACAATAGGGTTAAAAGTCAGTCTGGAATAACTCTATTCTTGCTCTGTAGGCTTGTTTTTTTGGCTGAGATATGTAATTAAAGTCCCAATCATTTTTTAATGCCTTAGCACTAATTGTAAATTGTAAGCCTGTTTACTCCTAATATCCTGAACAAATTCAAAATATGTCATTATAATCTGCTTAAACTCCCTAGGTAGCTTCAATTAGAGAAGGTATTTTCAGGCTGCAGCCATCCCCCTTTTTTTTTTCTTTCTGTATTTCATTCTATCACTGCAGTGATGTCTTGCCTTAAGTCTGAGTCCTGTCATGTTAAAAGGGCCCTAACAATTGCATGAACAGTCTATACCTACATTACATAAACATAGCATTTAGATCAATGTACATTGCATTTATGACTCAGGTGTATTTGCCTAGACCATCTTGTCATTGAACATTAAAAGTCAGTTAAGCTGGAATTCATGCTGAGTTCAGAAATAAGCATGGAAATGTGGGCCCAGGCACTGCTGAAGTGAGCCTGTGTGGGACTGCACACCAAGTTCCTTAGTACGATGTTAGGCAACTTATTTTAGCAGAAGGCACACCTGAGAATGCTTACAGACATGGCAAGAGTACACTGTGCTCCCAGCAACCCCTAAAATTGTGTTTTAAGAGCAATTGGACCTGCCCAAGAGACCTGACAGAACTTGTAGGAAGTAACTGATTGCTATTTCAATTTTTCTCTAACAAGGTCTTTTTTCCAAGTAACAATGGCTGTGGAATCAGCCTCTCACGTTTTTCTTCCCACTTAGAAAAGGGAATTGGATGTTTTCATGCATGTTTAAACATAGTACCTGCTGTCAGTGCTGGCACATGAAGCAAGCACTAGATTGACTAGGTTCACACTGGCCCAACCACTCAGAAGGTGACGTGAGTCCAGTTGTCTCTGCTGGACTGCCATTAAGTGTGCTTGGGGGGGTTGCCCTCCTTCCAATAGCAACTGGACCGACCTTCAAGGGATACTGAAATCTACAGGCTGAATCCATTAGAACAAATCCAATTACAACAAATGCATTACGGGAATTTTGTATGGATTGTTACGGTATCTAGAATTTTATATTTCTTAGGGAAGTTGCAATGTTTGTGATAATAAGGTTGCACGCTCAAGTACATTTAATTCAAAAACCTTTATATAGTGTATTAAGTTGTTCATCCAATTTTTAAAAAGTCTTTTTTTTTTTTTTTCTGTGTTACACCCTACATTTAATTTGCCATAGCTTTTGATTCTTCAGTGCAAAGAATGCTTACTGAGTGATATTCTGGAGAAAGTCTGGGGGTTTCTCAGTGCATGTTAATCAAAGCAAAAAAAAAAAAAATCATAAAAGCAAAGTTCTGAACAGGAATAGAAATATTTCCATTTTCTTTTAAAACAAAACTTTCTTTGCATATTCTTCTCCCACATCCAGCATGTAAGAGCAAAATCTACAGATTCAGGACTCAAGCATACTGTTTTTAGCAGGCAATGGAAGTAAATAGCTGGAAAACTGACCTTGTCAAATGTTTGCTTGATGCATGTACCTCCATTTCATTACTTTTGTATTCATTTAGCTCTTTCCTAATTGCTGCCTAGCGATTGAAAATAGAGAAAGGTTAATAATTGTGTATTTATAAGCATTGTAAAATACTGGACTTGCAGAGCAGAAAAGGAGTTTTCTAAAGTAGAAATAACAGGTATTTGGTATAGCAAAGCATACTATGACAAGTAGAGATGCTGAGTATTTAGGTTATATGGATTGGTGATGTGATCATTCATTACTGATTGCTGACAGGGTCACTTCTGTCTAGAAGCAATTCTGACAGGAGACTAAAACCACAGCGCTTATTGTCTCACATCTAGTGAGATTCCAGTTAAAATTTGTTAAAGACTAAGAGAAGTTGCCAAGAAATTGATCAGCTGGTCAACTGACTGTTACGGAATTTCAATGTGTCGTTTTTTAAAATAAAAATCAGACTGTTTGCTTTATCAACTTGTGAATACCAGTCCAGGTGTTATCACCTGTATCCATAGGATTGCAGTCATAAGTGAAGAAAAACATTATCTTTTGGTGCTTTATATAATGAAATTCAAGAGTACAAAAGTGAGAGCATTCTTTTGTTTAAATGGCGACAGTGAGTGAACTGGAACGTACTGTCCTTTCACAGATTCTTGTATATTTGGTACTTTGTAGTTTAGCTACCTAAAATTATGTAACAATGTTCATGTTTTATATCAGAGATTTGGCTTATAAAAATAAGAAAAAATAATGTATTTGTCTACTCTGAAAGAGAAGGTTTTCAGTCACAAATGCAGTGGTCAAACTCCTGACCCTGAATTCCTGATGCGTGCCACCAGTATATGCAATTGAATTCTCACTTTCTTTTTAGCTTATAAACCTACCTAGTTAGCAATATAAAACCAGTAAAACTAGGAAGAGCCTAATTTTAATTCATACCCAGTACATACAAGGAAAATACAGAATCATTATTCCATTAATTAATATATAACAGCTTATATATACATTGTTCCTTTCCTATACAGTCTTCTAAAACCATTTGTTACACTTTTTACTGGGGAGACACTGGAATGGGGAATGAAGCGTTTGATCTCCACATCTCAGAACAAAGCAGTAAGTAACAGTCCTGTACCTGCCATTTTACCCAGTAATTATCTCGGCATCCCTACTAGTTCTGCTTGCTGCAGCCCTGAAACTTCAAATCTTACTCAGCAACTGTTCTGTCTGGAATCATGCTGCACTATTTTCTTACTATTCGAGTACCTAAATGTGAAAGTTGAATTAGGATATAAATCAGCAATGTGGCAGGTATGTGGTGAAACAAAAATGATTGTTTGTTTATGCTTGTGAAAATGTAGGATCAAGTGACTCCTTGAACATTCAAGAGGAAACAGGAAGGGAAGGATTTCCGTGTTTGGGACAAAACTTCCAGTCTGAGGATAAATGTTAATACTGCATTGGCTGGTAGTAGTTTTGAGTTGCAGCCCTAAAGCATTAAGAAAGACTGTATCCACCTTTTTTTTTTTTTCTTTTTTTTTCCTCTCAGTTGATGGGCTGCGTAGAAGCCTTTATAGTACTAAATAGGCATTTTTAGAAATAGCATTTTTTATGACGGTATGCATTGGTCACTGTGGTTTCAGCATAAAAATTAATGGTAACATTTACAGAGATTAAGTGTCCCAGAGGTTAAATGTCTTTGCAGACTCCTATGTATCACTATAGACAAAGCAAGTAGAAAGAAGTAATATGTCATTTTCATTGTGGCAGTACCTTATCTGCTGCTGATAGTCTTGTCCACGGTTTATCTGCTCGCCTGTCATAGTCCTGTGCTTTTGCCACTTCCACATAATCACTGAATCGAATCAGGATTTTTCTGTCTCTTAGTTCGTCAACTGTAGGTCTCTGGTTAAGCTGTATTAAATAGGTTTGTGAAATAAAACCAGTTTTAATAACAAACATATCAGTAAAATGTGCAACATTTTTTGCTTTCCATCTTAGCTCAATCTGCACTTATGTGTATGGAAAAAACCCCCGACCCTTGGAAATTCCAGGGAAATACTCAATCCTTCAGAGGATTGTCAGGAGAGTAATAATGGTTTAAATGGAGTTTCGTGCTACAGCACAGTGGCTTTATAATGGCTAAAAGAGGAAAATATTTTAACCTGGATATTGATAAAATGCATTTACAATAGGTAAAGGAATCATAACAAATTTATTATGATCCATGTATAATATCACATGCTATAGGGGTTTTCTACTTTAAGTAGAAAGTCAGCGGCAAATTGCCTGTGTAAGGTTTTCAGGACCCGTTATAAGAATTTCAATTTGCTTTTAACAAGTTATCAGCATATTTGGCTTATAATTCAGTAGGGATTCCTAGGAACAGAACAATAACAAGGTCTAGTTCTGATTCTGAGAATACCTTAAGTGCAAAGAGAAATTTATTGGGCGAGTACACCTGGTACTCAGCCAGGAGTCAGCTCTGCTGACCGCTACAAAGAATGAAGCGGTCCTTTTCTAGCAATACAGTTGCAAAGTAGGCAGTGTGCAAGCAAATATCCATGTTCCATGTTTGTATGTAAACATTCTACTAAGTCTCATGTAGCTAAGGCAGATATTTT
>JANZLQ010000009.1:27294429-27320976 GCA_026212715.1 Elanus axillaris | reverse complement strand
TGTGCAAGCAAATATCCATGTTCCATGTTTGTATGTAAACATTCTACTAAGTCTCATGTAGCTAAGGCAGATATTTTCATAATTTGTATTACTAGATACCACTCTCTCAGACACTGCTGAGAAGGGTGTATATTAAGGGAGGTTTTGTGTACTAATGACCTCTGTGACTGGTTGATGTTATATTAGCTTTGCTAAATTTCTAAAAACTAATAGAAGGTAGTGCAAGATTTTACCTTTCTTGTCAGTCTCTGTTTGATTTCCCTTCTTTCTTCCTGTTCTGTTTGATCATTTCGTTCTGCAGAGAATATAAAAAAAAAAATTACTTTCCTCATGAGGAGGATTGGTGTTTTCCACAGTTCCAGCCAATAAAAAGCAGAGCACAGAAGAAATAGTAGCTGGTTCTTAGTTGTATATTTTGTAGTTCAGTGCCTCTCTCTGGTTCGCTATTAGAACATACAGTTACTTCTCTGTAAGGACAACGTACTGGTGCCAATGTCAGCTCTTTCTGTGCTCTAAACTCCAAGGAGATTTAGCAAAACCACAGCAGCCACACCAACTCTCCAATTGTATAAACTTTAGAAGGAAAATCAAAATAGTCCATAGTTAATCATAATTTTTTATTCTCCATGTTGCTGGAGCCAGTCATTGCTGTTAGCTGCTGAAAAGACTGCAGCAGCTCCAGGGAAAGTACGTTCTTTCCTCCATAACCTTACTCTCAGGCTACATCTTTAGATGGTCACACTGCCACAGCAGTTATCTTTTGACTTGCATGCTTTTTTTCTCTGCTATTCAGGATATGCCACTGACATTAGAACCTCTTCATCCTCACGGGGTTTTCTTTTGTAGTGTTCCATTCTAACGTAAGCCAGCTTGCTTTTGTGTGTTGTGCCTATTAACATTCAAGCCGTGATAACTCCTACACACCGGGTCTAAAAATAGACTAGAGTGCTGTAACACACTGTGAAATATATCCTTTGCCTTGGGAAACAAGTTAATGGCATTTCTATTTCTAGTACTATCTGTTACTAAATTAAGGTGTGAGCCTGTGACCTGAACAAAGCTGAAGACCTAGAGAAAAATGTTTAACCATTCTGGGATTCTCTAGATACTACTGTGAAGTTTATTATACCACTTGCATTAGGTATTTCCAGTGGTAAAGCACACACATGATTTTTTTAATATGCCTTGAGAAAACACTAGCACTGCAGATGAGTTTCCAAAATGATATTTTTAGTAATGAAGTATTCTTCTCCCTTATTTTTACACTCATTAGATTACACTGAAATGCAATCATAAGTATCTATTTAAAATACCATAGTAGTGTATAGCTACAACTGGCTATAGTAGAACTGTAAATCAAATTAATCTAAAATGCTGAAATGTGCTAAATAACAATTTGGCGGCAAGGCACACAAATTTAAAAGACAATAGGACAGCTAAAATTAGTGCTTTGTCAGGGGTGAGCAGCTTTAAGTTTGGAATGTCTAAAAAGAGAACAAGCTTTAAAAAGTAGAGCATATTCTAAGATGTAGGGGTACCTGCAAGAAGTTACTAATATGCTTCATTCAGTTTTAATTCACCCCTTTAAGACTAGATATTCCTATCTATATGTTTTTCTTAAAAGAAGAGAATTTTCTGTGGCGTAGTGCCTTTTTAATATATGACTGTGATATGCACTGAGAGAATTCCTAAAGAAAAACCACAAATACACATTTCTGATCAAAAAAATGCTTTTCCAAACATAGTAAACACGTATAGCAACCCATTTCTATGAGACAGTTACTCAGGTTCAGTGCTTATTCCCAGCTTCAAGAAATAAAATAAATAGTTCTTTCAGAAAAAATAAAACAAGATTTGATAGGAAATGCTAGCAAGGGCATTATAAAACTCGGGCATTATTACAGAGACAAACCAGAGAGGTTTTTTCCCATCAGCATCACTCTGCCTCCACTTAGATATATTCATTAGTGGGGGCTGGTTTTATAAATCTCAGTAGAGAGATGCTCCCAATTATGAAGTGGCATGTGCAGTACTGTAATTCATATTGCTTATCTATGAGTTATCCAGAGAACTCTTAGCTGTGCGTGACACTAAAACAATTCCTGGTGTTAAGAATGAACCGGGTATTGTACAGTGTGATTTAAGAGATGTTGCCTTCTTGAATGTGAATGTCAGCTTTCTGTTGATTACAGAAAAAACCACGTTGGAACACCTGGGTCATGACTAGTTCATATGCTTTTCATGCTTTATGGTAAACCAGCAGTGTTTCTATAATTAAAGGACTTAGAAGATCAACAAAGTTGTAAGAAAGTGTTTGCTTTAAGTTTGCTTTTTAAATATTACTCTTGTCTTGGAAACTTCTCCCCAAGGGAGATAAGAAGTCACTTCTTTTAATCTGACAGAGATTTGTTTTAAAATAACATAGTAGTTGCACTTAGGCACTTGCAATATGCTTCTCATTTTGACAGAGTTGTACAAATGTGAATTACTAGTCCTTAAAATGGCTTTGGGGATAGCATTGCTTCCGTTAGCAGTATGTATTATGAACATCAAAGATGTTAGGAAACTTGCGACGCAACTGTACAAACCTTTACAACCTGGAGGAGATTGTAGTCATTTCACTGAAGGGCATTTATACTGCTACAGTTTTGCAGACCCAGTCCAGGTGTTTTTAAAGTCCATAACAAGAATGTCAATACCTCTATTAATTAGAGGAGACTTTACTAATTTCCAAATTCACTCAAAACTGAGACTAGAGTTGTTGCATCTGTCCAGCCTTTTAAGATAACAGCAGACACAGCTAAGTGATGACCTTAGCTCTTTACAAGATACCTAGCTTTTTATATAATGGAAGAGGTAAATAAAATAGAAGTGGTTCTGATCTCCGCTGAACCTGTATAAAGCCTGAGCAACTGAACTGAAGTCAATAAATTTGCTCCATGCTGAGAGCTCTTTAAATGAGATGTACAAATCTAGAGCAGTATGTTTAGCTGGCATTCAGGAAATATCTTTAATTCTGCTTTATCTTCTTTCTGGTTTATCTCTCTCTAAGCTCATTATTTGAATGTATTCAAACTTTTTTATTATTAAAGCTCGTCAGTCTAACCTAGATTAAGGATGTAAACAGCACACTTCAAAAAGTAAACATAAAGGAAAGGATTTTTTCAGTAGAGACCAGCTCTTTCTTAGCCAGGAAAAAAACAAAAGAAGCAGATTTCTGAAAATCTTATGTACCGACTCTTGAAAATCTGGCCCCACTTATTTCAGAATCTTAGGTTACTGCTTCTTCTTGTCTCTTGTGCTAGATGACAGGTGAAGTTAGGCCAAATTAATCCATTCAAATTTGCAAAGATTATATCCTCTTTCTCATTTAGCTATGCATGTGTTAGATACATCTAATTTTACCATATGCAATGTATGCATTGGAACAATACTGAAAATACTGATAAATATAAGTTGACTGTGGAATTCCTTTGTGTTAAAAGTGAAATGAAATCCATCACTAACTTTGATGGAAAAAGCATAACATTTTTTTCTATGAACTACTAAGAAAGTTCTGAGACGTTAAGTTTTAGGTAACAAAATGTAGATAACATTTTTCCTAGCAAATTACAATCACATTAATAATTAAATAGTATAGGCAGCATTGCATGCATGACAAACTTATGTGGCTTTAAGTTTTATGCTTGTTTAATGAAAAACAAACTATTGTTCACATAATGCTGGGTTTTGTCTTTCAACAGTAAATAGACCATGAAAATAACAGAAGCAATATACTTTTCCTTCAAGCTGATTGGCCTCCCCCTTTCTCCTGTCTGAGACCCATAATGGAGACAATTTCAAAGCTCTCTCTCACCTTCCCCTAACTTAGAGGGTTCCCAGCACTTGTAAGGAAAGGGATTATGTTCATCACTTGTTTGATCCCCAGGTCAGAACACCAATCTTTAGGAAGAGTTGCAAGTTTATGCCTTGTGTTGATTTGCTGCCCCTGTGGCAGCACCTATAACAGGCCTGGAACTGTCCCTCTAGTGACTCTAGTATCTCTGATCAATGATCTTTCTTTGACTCGTCTTTGGGAAGGTCTCTAATAATATGAACAAATATACTTGCTATGAGAATCACACCTCTGCAAGGATGCTTTCTTCCTTCCACTTTAGCCTTGGGTGGTGTTTAGTGCAGTTTGCCAAGACAGTCCATGTCTTGAAAAATGTCAGTCCAATTCTCTGTGACACCAAGATTGTATTCCCCTCTTAGCCATCCGTAACAGTGTAATCAGAATGAAAATGATTTGAAAACCTAAATTTGAATAAACCATTCTTTTCTGTACTAAATTGCATGCCTTTATCAAATTGTAAATTCTGATTCCTGCAGTATTTGAAACTTAGGACGTGAAAAATTAAAACTTTTAGGTACAGAAAATAATCTCTGTGAATGAATTTGTCTATTTAAAAATAATATAGTCTAGAAATGCAATAACTGGTTTCAACACATATAAAATACTTAAGAAAAAAATACTCACGTTTAAGTATATTTCTTCTTTCTAGCTCCTCAACAGCAGGTCTTTGGCTGAGTCGCCTGCGGAAAAACACCAAAATCACATTTTGTACCATGCCTGTTCTTTGGAAAGTCTGCAGTATTCTAAGTTCTGGTTGGTGTTTTCCTCAGGGAGGGGACTACACAATCCCTCTCCAGGATTCAGGAAGAAAAAAATATAAGAATGCTGGCACCAGAATGCTTTCTTATATTATTTTTCCCAGATGTCAGCAATGCAGGTAGAAGTTCTCCTCTAGTTTGCTCTGCTGTCAGTGAAATGCTTCCTCAGAACATGTATCCTTTTCATGATACTCTCCAGACAGTCGGTTGGAACCAGTGCTCTCCAATGGTTAAATTCACTCTCTGAGGAGATATTTAAGGTGGTTATCAAATGAGTTTCACAGTGATCTTCTGTAGCTATCACTGCCTCTACCTTTTAATCTGACATAGCAGCAGGCTTCCTTTTTTCTAGTAACACCAGTGGTGCATCCTGACAAAATGCAGACTTGCCAGAAATAAAGCTTTCCTGTGGTTTCCCGACTACACATCTAACAGACCAATCCAGCAGCTCTCCTTCTGCCTGCTGAATAAAATTCGTGTGCTGCTCACAGCCTCATGCTGTCTGAACAGAGTGTCTTATGCAGTTTCACCTCCCCTTTTCAGTAGTGCTGCTTCAGGATTGAGTCTTCAAATCATATGATCGGTGCCACAGTGATTTTATTCTGCATACTAAATGAGACTTCCCCACGAGACACTGCTAATATCTGCAGAGAATCTCAGGTAATTGAACCCCTCCCCTAGGCACACACACACACGCTGCATTTGCTAGCTTTCAAGTAATAATCCAGCAAGCAGATCGGAAAGAGTTTATGATGCTTTCTGGCCTGCGTCCTGGCAACGTTAAGGATTCCCATCATCTCCTCTCCAGCAGATGTTGCCAAGCCAGAGATGAAGTTACAGAGACAAAGAAATACTCAGAGCAGGGACCACACTGCAAACCATTGCTGCAGTAGTTATCCCTCTACTGTGTATAGGAAATAAAGGAATGATTATAAAGTGATGCTATAACAAGATCTACATTTTATCCAATACACAAGAGATTTAAAAATGGAGTAACAGTTAACAGACTGTAAAAGAACCGGTAAAAGTACCTAATTCTAAGTTCTCTTTGTTTTGTAAACCTTACCAACCATACCTTCAAAATCAACTCGGTATTCATATGTTACCAGAACAACAGCCCAAAATATGAATGCAACTCCTTATCCTTTTTTTTAAAATTAATTTCCCTGAGATCACTGGGAAAGCCCTCATCTTTGGTAACAGGAAGGCATCACAACTACTATACCAGATGCACACCAACAGAAAACTTACATGATGAGTGCTTGTGCTTAGAAACACCTACAGCCTAACTCCTTCTTCCCACCTAACATTTGTGTCACCTAAGGTTTTTTTCCCTGGTCTCTGGATTTCTCTTTGGAGTAATGAGTTGAATACTCCAGCAGTGGAAGTTGCAATAATCCAGACTGAAACAGGAATGATGCTGAAATGCCCTACTAAAGGCTTTAAACATGTACTTTTAATTCCTGTTACCCTTGAACTCCTCCCTCCTCACTTATTTCCCTGCAGGGCTCAGAAATGATACAACTCTGGCTAGGTTTTGTTTGAAAGAGATTAATGTGCATTTTACAATATAAATCAGAGAAGAATGACTTACTCAGAGAGCTTATCTGCAAATGAAAGGTCCACCCGACCTGCTGCTCACGTGCCTCTCTCTCAAGCCATTCTTAATTACAGCCCTTCCGTGCAAGATTTATAGATTCTCCTAGAATCTGTACATTAGATTCCAGAGGCCCCTTTTAAACTGGGGGATTAAAAGCGTAACAGAAATTATTAAAGCAGTATGAGAATGCATATGTATACGAATGTTCTTTATATTTTTTATATATACATAGTTATAATATGTGTGATGGTTAATTATTTAAAAACCCATTTCCTTTTTGGTTTTGATAAATACACGGTACGTGCCCAGAAACAACAACATATTTCTGTACACACCCTCAGCTTTACCCACAACAGAAGGAAAATGTGCAGATATACACAGGCATATATACACATGAGAGGGCATTGCTTTTTTACCCTGAGTTTTTCAGAGATATGGACCACACTTCAAAGCTTTTTGTCATAGTCACAAAACTAGATGTGGACTTTTGTTCAAAATAAAATTCTAACAGGATTTTGGGAAGCTGGGGATAGAGTGAGAACACCTAATACAGCAAGAGTCACGATCAGACAACAAGCAGTAACACTACTGACACCATTGCTACCAAGGCGTAGGGACATTTTGTTTCCATCTATTATTTTTTCTGTTCAGAGAAGCCTCTCTGCCCAGAAACCCCTTCCATTTTCTTTCTCCGCTGTGAGAGCTGTGCAGCACAGTGGCTGGGCTCCGGGCAAAGGGGAAAAGGCACATGTCGGTGAAGGTGAAGGACTCCAGATGCCTCCACCAAGGGCTGCTGATTGTAATGAGGGGAAGCAGCTGTGAGCACGGCCAAGCCACGCGAGTGAGAGCCGGGGGGGCCACGCGTCTCCGCTGAGCTGTGCTGGACTCAATCAGGATGTGAGAGGCCCTTTCTGCAGGAGGGTCTTTGCTACGTCCGCAGAGGAGCATGCCTGCTTGCAGAGCACGCTGCCTCGCCTGATCATCCCTCACAGCAGGAAAGTAGTTGCTGCTGCCGGGATTTACTGTGGGAGCAGAGCCCCGTCGGAGCAGGGCCCGTACTGCCTGAGTTGTTCAGCTGCTTTGGGAGGATGCTTCATCCCCCCCATTAAGGGTCTAGGCAGCCCCAGCTGCACTTTGTTTCCTCAGGAGGAGACTCGCAGTCCCCCTTGATAGGGCCGACTTCCCTCAAAACTTGCCTGCAGCTGGGCTCAGAGCAAGATACGGATACGGACACGCACATTTCTGAGGGCTCCTGTCAGGCCAGCGGCTCAGCGTAGCGCAGGGGAAGCAGCAGGTTACCCCGTCAAAAATGCACGTTCCCTCTTGAAGGGAGCTTTTAAATAAACTGTTTCAGATAAGTTTGTGCCTGTGCTCGGGTGAGCTGTTCTCTGAGCACCATGGGGCTCCGTGTGCTCTCTTGAGCAACAAGTGGTCTAGTTGGGATATTTATGTCATGTTTTTCTCTGAAGCTGTTAAAATACAAAATCCTGCTTGTGACAGAACCAGAAAACACCTCCTGTGCGTTGAGCTCGGTGCGTTTCCTCAGAAGGCAGCGGTCCAGCCCTGGGGAGAGGCAGCGCCACGGCCTCGGACATGCCGCCACGCCTCAGGGAAACCTGGCCTGGGGAAATGGCGGCCGGCTCCCCTCACGCCTTTGTTGGGGAGGGCAGGCCAGGAAGCGGGGACTGAGAGACTAAGACTCTAGAGTGGGGATGCCCAAATTTCCTATGTTTAAAGGAAACAAACTCCAGGTGAATAATGATTACCAGCAGACTGCATCGCAGCCGGGGAGCTGGTGTGCGATCCCAGAGGATGAAGCAGGCACTTGCCATGAAGGAGCCTTTGTGAAGGCTAAAACCCGAACTCTCAGTGGACTGCAGATGATCTCCACAAGCTTCACACAGGGAGGATTTTGTATTACAGAGCTGCAGGCCATTTTGAAGCAAAGCCAAGCCCTGGCTCATTTCCTGTGGGTTCAGCAAAGCTCCTGCACCTGAGTGTGGGTGGTTGCAGGACCCCACCCTGGGGCCCGACTGCACCCAGCCTGGGTGCCATGCTGTTCTGTAGCTCTGGTTGTAGGAGCCATTTGAAAGTCTGAGGTGGGCATGAGGTTCCAGCACTGCTGTGATGCAGACGGGGATGTGGCTGGGTAAGTCCTGTGCTTTCTGTTTCTGTTGGTTTTTTTCACCTGGGGACTCATGGCCCCACATCAGACTCACCTCAGTGAGTGACTGTAAGCTCCACTGTGAGCACTAACATAGTGCACCACTTCTTTCATAGTAATGGTTTCTTTTCAGTTGATTTAAATTTAGATATCTATTTCTTGCTTTTGGGAAAAGCATCCAATTAATGCTGCTGTGTTCTTGAGCAGTATTAAAATCTAGGTTTGGGCATTTTTGTATTGTCTGCTCTGGCAGGAGTGCTCCCTCTGAGCACCTCTGCAGAGCCAGCTGTTTTTGGAAGGGTCTTGAAACTTTCTTGAAAACTTGAGTAAATCATAGGCAAGTCTTATCTCTGTCCAGATCCCCTATGGCGTAAATGCATTGACTGTTATTGATATTGCCATGGTCTCATGTTAAGAGTAGCCACTCCAGGTATTTGCTTCCCTGTTAGCTTAAACCAAAGGATGCCCAGAGCAGAAGTAAGCAGAGCTGAACTGGCAGCGCTTCAGTTGAGGCAACTGCAGCTGCTGTGGGGAAACTGAGCAGACCTGGAGGTACCAATGTTTCTTCCCTGAAAATGATGTTTGGATGCATTTCAGATAAAGTTTGCTGTATATGTCAGTGATGCTCCAAGTTTAGATAGAGACCAAAATCTGAATATTTTCTCATAATGCTAAAGCAGTCACCATAAGTTGGGGGGAGGTGTGACACAACACTACATGGAGAGCTATTTCTTAAGTTCAGAAACATAACAAGGCTTTTGTGTTATTGCTGTTCTATGCAAAGCAAGCATAACCCTTCAAGCACCAGGTGTTCTTCAGCTGTTTGAAGTTTGGGGAGTGTTCTGGGGGTATTTTCAGATTACCTTTAGAATGTTTTCTCCAGTAACTTTGGCTCAGGAAGATACCTGGGTAAATTTATATATTGCCATCTCTTAGAAGCCAAAGACTTTGCCTGCTCCCATGTCCTCTGCAGTGTTATTCCTGAGGGTGAGAGGACCAGGTCATTGCAGGTTAGCTCAGTCACCTATGGTTCATTCCAAGAACACCCTGCAGTTACGGCCATATGTGCTCTTGGTCTCAAAGTACCTCGGGTGCTGAGAGTTTGCATGTGGCCTCAAGGTAGTTGTTTTCTCTGTGCAATGTGCTCATGGGAATCCTGTGACGTTCATCAGTGCTCCGTGCTGGCTCCAAGAGGGGCAATAAATCTATGTGTGTCTGTCTGTTTCCCTTGAGGTACACGTGCAGTGTATAATTGTAGCAAAACAGGCTGCCCAGGGAGATGATGAGTACTGCCCCTACCAGCCCAGTGGGTGGGGAAGTCTCTGTTGTCTGGTCTGGTGGCGTGGGCTGCAGCCCTCCACCACAAGAGTCCAGTTTGAGGTCCTGCTGACTAACGTGTTCAACACATGCACAAGTGCAGATGCTGGAGTTGGCTTAAAGTGGAAAACCACTAATTGCTTGTCCCCTCTGGAGCAAGGTCATGTGTTCATGAGCCCAATGACTCTCACATGCCTGTGACTGCTGATCAATAGATCAATATTTACTTCACACAATCTATTGTCTCCTTCACATTCAAGGGAATTAATGTCTTGGGACCAGCATTACACCAAGGTTGACAGTATTGGCCTGTTACAGGTGACTGAATCCTCAGCAGTCTGAGGATTTGTGTTGTCACTAGGTTCTCAGGGTCTGCTATCAGATGGGCAATGCATCAATATGTCCTACAAGCAGGAGATGCTGCCAAGTTCTCTGTCCTCATAGTTAACCTTAGCAGTGTCTGCTTTGTCCGTTGTGGGAACTGCATCTCAGCAAAGCTGCTACAGGCTTGCAGGTAGGGGCACAGAATAGCTGATGATAGACAAATTTGGAACCGGTGCAGCCCATCTGTATGTGTATGGGGCTATGCTGACTTCCCACACCTCAGGCAGTCCTCCTTTTCTAGCTCTTCTTACTCGCCTGCAGTCTCACCTGCCTGGCAGATCCTAGCAAGTGTTCAGCAGAATCCAATGCAAAAAAGTTCACATTCTCGGTTCGTGGGGTTTCTTACCTGTCCCAAAAATGTGTTCATTTCCCAAATATATTTTTGTGTAGAGTCTGTTGCACAGTATCTGTATGTATGATTGTCATAAAACTGGATTTCTCTTGGATTTGTAGCTCAAGCCAAAAGACATACTTTGGAACCCTGTTTCTGCTCTTAGTTAGATCCATGTGATTCTGATAATCTTCTACAAAAGGAGGGGTAGACTGGGTAGAATTGGACACGTGCATGTGCCTGTGGAGTCTGAACTGACAAGTAAGCAATCAATCCAGCCTTCAGTAAGTGAGCTGTAGCCAGCAGCAATTGCATTGATTGTCTCTTGTGCCAGGTAGTTTTGCAGACAGTTGAGAAGGGGGTTGGTGGGGAGGATCCCTCTCACAGGAGAGCTTCAGTCCAGGCAAAGGGAGGAGAAATGGGAGTGCCCTGTGCTTGGTCCTCCTAAAGCAGCTTGTGTCTGCTGCCCATCAGGAGGCAAAGGCTCTGCCTCTTAAATTGGCATCTCTATTACCAGAACATCATGTTCAATTCAACAAGAAGTTTATTTTCATCCTTCCTATAAGTAGCTGTGAAGAGGATGTGTGCCAGGGCTTTGAGTCACCCACGCACTTCACTGTGGCAGTGCAGTACTGCTTGCAATGTACAATTATGGGTAGTAGTAAATCTTTGGTAGGAGGGACTTGCCTGTTACTGTCTGTACAAAATTAGAAGGCAGACACTGAGACATAAACTTGTTTTTACTCCAGGGTAATTCTGGAGCATGTAAAAAGTGGTAGCTGAGTGACATGCCTGTGTTTCCCTTAACAGGGTAAGAGTAGTTGCTGTTTTTCTCTGCTAGTAGGAGGCTAAAGAGCAGTATGGAAAGGGTGAGTTGGTATGGTAGATTCTGCAAGTTGCATGAAGAAACTTCACTGCTTTAAAATTGACCCATATTTGTGTCTATGTTCCTTCATAAACTATTTTTTGCATCCAAATAAGAAAACTGCCTTTGGGTGTCCAGTAGATGATACTGGATAAATGCAGAGGCCATATATGTTGCCTTAATTACATATCTTATTCATTTGTTTGGCCTTTAGTTCTGTCTGGATTTACAAGGCTGCAAATCAGCAAGAGTTCAGTTAATTATGTTGTCACTCTTCTCCCAGGCAATTACAGTTGTCCATCATTATAACTTCTGTGATATAAGCTCTGCAATGAGGGGTTCAGATTTCAGTTGGAATAAAAACTACATACTTGCCCAGCATGACCGTTGTGTCATAACCCACTGTCCCTGAACAGCCTACATCCTTGTGACAGGTTTGCTATTGCATAGTGTTACTTGGTGATAAGCACCATGTGGGCTGAAATAGACCAACTGAGGCAGGATCTAATTAAGTGAGAGGATTCGGATGGGGAAGGCTTTACAGTAATCACTGCTTTCACCACCTGTGAAAGCCTCACTGCATTTGACCTTTGGTTTCATAGTTTTCTCAATGTGTGAGGAAGAAAGACCAGACACGGCTGGAGACCAGAGCCTGTCTCTTAGTTCAAAGGCCTGCTGGAAAGTTCAGTGAAGATGCTGAGTACCCTTCCATCACCTTCAGAAGGCTTTTGCTTTCGTACCTCTCTCAACATGCAGTTAAGGACTCTTGGAGGATGTTGTGGCACGTTCCAGGACTGACATAACATAAGGCTTTCATTTGCACTTGACCTATTAGTTAATATACAAGAACTAATGTGCCTACATTAAGGTGTAAATGTAATAGCTACTTATTTTGGAACAGGAGCTTTCTCCTCTCCCTTCCATCTGCTCCCCCACTCTGTTGTTTAACAGAACTGCTAGATAGTGGATCTGTCCTGTTTGTAATAGAAATACAGTATTTAGTCATTAGAGTGACAAAAGTACAACTAATTATTCAGCTAAAGACGTTCTCTGGGTCTGTAGTTTGATGAGTGTTTCTTTAGGTAGCGATGTCAGCACGAGCAGCGATACTGCTTGCTCTTGTTTCTGCTTTGCCTCGCAGCTGGGCAAAGACTGGTTCGGGGAATACATTCAAGCTAAAAATAACTCAGGAGGAAAAACTGCTGAAAGAACATGCTCTTCAAGTAGCAGTGCAAGTGGTACAGACTCAGTGCAACTGATGAGGGCTCAAGTCTGTGTATTAAAATGTATATTGAAGGGTCTTCCAACTGAAACCACATGCTGGTTACGATCTGGGTCATACTGTGCAGGTCACTGAAAATGGTGAAAAATGTTTCATTGCAAAGCAATAGATTTTTTTTTTTTTTTTAATGCAGGAGTAAAACTCTGGAGCCCTGTGTTCCCACAGAAGAAAAAAAAAAAAAGCAAAGCAATGTTATATCTTGAATTTGGGCAAATTGAGAACATTGTGGGTTTGATGTTTCAGGACAAGCAAACAAAAGCAATCATACAAATCCCAGGGGTTTAGTTCTATCCCATTATGTGTGTATTACCATTATATTATTTAAATAATATACATCTGCCACTGCTGAAGTGATACTAAAATCAACTCTGATAGCAACTGCTTGAGCAACAGTAGGGAGTCTGCAAGTCAGTCACTAGTAGGCCAGGAGCAAATCTTATTCCAGTGGTGGGGACTGCCACTTTACTGAGACTTCCCAATACTCCTAGTGAAACAGTTGCATAACCCTGGGTGCTTACTGTGTAACAATATGTACAAAAAGAAAAGAAAAAAGAAGTTAAAACCTAACTTCACTGTATAAATGATGCCTAATACAATGCTTATGATTGATCTCCTCCAGGAAGACTGAGGCTGGGCCACCCTTGAGCCCTGCAAGATATGAAGTGTCTGTAGGCTCATGACTCAACTTCCTGGGCAGCCAGGAATGCAGTTTCAGCCACCGCGGTCAGAGGGAACAGGGACAGGAGGACAGAAGGACATGTCAGTTTGGACTGCAGCACTAGCTATGTTTCAGAATCCATCAAGTAGAGATACTGTACATGGATGGAAGTGTCCCAAAATGTCCTGAATTCAGCTAGGATGCTCACTGTTTTACAGCTAACATTAAGATCCTGCATCACTGTCCGCTTAACCTATAAACAGTTGCCCCTACCAACAGATGCCACTGCAATGTACAACTGTGGGATTTGGGTCACTGGAAGAAACCACAGCTGGATTTGTAGAGAGCAGACAAAGAAATATTTGTATGCATAGCTTGTCAGCCTGCCTCTGCTGACTATATGTAAATTCTCCTCCACCCCCTCATTTAATGCAAAATTATTTGAGAATGACCATTCTTGCCATGGATACAAGCTGCTGAGAATTTCCCTGTGCAACGTGAGCTCTGGAAAATGTACTTCTCTGTTCCCTGTAACCTGTATTTGTATATAAAGGACCCTTTGGCGACCTGCAAAGTCTGTGAAGTGACAATAAACATCTGCAGGCATATTTGCCACTGCAAGGTGTTGCGCAAAGCAACAGCAAGGATTTAGATTTACCCCAGAACTGGTGGTATCAAGCTGTGTGAGCCTACTAACCCAGCAGCTTCAAACCCTAGCAGAAAAGGGCACGCTGTTGCATTCTGCAAACTGGTTGTAATGTCAGGCTTTATGCCAAGGGACAGCTTTCTTAATTACTGAAGTAAATCAAGGAAAATGCAGTGCTCTCTTGGCTTTGTGTGATTCCCCCGCTCCAAAAAAAACCTAAATGGTAGTGATTCCTAAAGTTGCAAATGCTTCTGGGATAGACAGTCCCTGCTGGGACCATATGTATGACTGCACACCTGCTATCAAATCGCAGGAATCTCTCTGGGAACACTCTCCCTGGCAACGCAAGTACTTTCTAGTTCTCGCCTGTCACTCACCCACACAGCATCTCCAAAAGGATGGGATATCCCTGCTTTCAGATAGCGTATCGCCATCTGTTGTGCTATTTTCTGTTTCTCTCGTGCATGCTATTGTTAGCCCAGCATTTTTCAGCACAGAGCTAGACCAACAGCTTGCCCTCATGTTGTCATTAACCAAGGCTGGCCAAAGCCACACAGCCTTTGCCCACAGCATGCTCTGACTCCTGCTTCTTAACTGCATTCCCATTTATTTTATTTTAATCTTTTGCTTTTTTCAAAATTTCTCTTGAGGTTGTCTGTTGGTTTTCAGTGCAAAGAGTGTTCCTGGTATCAGTATGCAGAATGAAATGAGAAATTCCACTGACAACTCAAAGATGTGGCCTGAGCACTCTGTAAGAGCGTGAGTCCCTTGGTCATGATGACAGGAATAATCTTCTATTTTGTAGTTATTTACCAGCAGATCTCACAGTGCTCTGCAAAGCTGGTCTATATGGGTATCTCTATTGTATAGAATAGGAAGATGTGCCAAAGTGTGTTGTCTGGAAAACCAGACTTGCAGACCCTCCAGGAATTTATTCACTTCCCACTGCAAATGGTATTTTAGTGATTCTGTTTGTTTTTAAATTGGGCTGTGTGAGCAGTATGACTTGTCACTTGATGCTACAAAGCATGACACTGAGCATTACAGACAAGCTGACTAACATGAAAATGCAGAGAGGATTTGAATTTTAAAATGTCTCATCCTCATGTTCTGTCTGCTCTTCCCCAAAGCTTTTTGGGCCCCTCCTTAGTTTCGTCTATGATCCTGTGTTTAGTTATGGTGATGTAAATCCAAATAGAGGTTGCTGGCAAATTTCAGGCAGGACAAAGTTCTGAGCTTTTGAAATCGGGTTCCTCGATTGAACAAAATGTAAGAATTTAATTATGTAACATTTCCTATTGACCTGAGCATTTAAGTGTTGACATTACCACTATGATTTGTTCTGGTACAACATATACTGTCTTTTATTGTCAAAGTGCAACAGCAAACCTTTGTGAGGTCTCTGTGTTCTTGGGAAAGGATTCAATTTTACCACATCTGTGTCTCCTTAGAGTTGCTTTCTGTCTGCTGAGTGACTGCTAGATAGGGGTTAGCTAAGCAGAGCAATGTAAGGTGGCAGTGACTTCATCAAAGCTAGAACAGGCCTCGACTTTCAGCAAATGACCACCATCATACACTGGTTTTCTAGGCTTTTGTAGTACCTTTTTTTCATTGTAACTGATGCACAGCAAGTCATGCATAATGCTGCATTTGAGTCCTGGGCCTCTAGTCCACCAGAAAGTCCCTGCTAACTCTGAGCTTCCTGCTCCAATCGTCCTTGTAGATCTAAGCCTGGTATTTCCACATACCTATCATTCTCTGTTACCTTTTAGTTTTATGTTGTAAACAGGCTGCAGAAAGACTTCTTTAAACTTAATTGTATGATGCCTATAAATACAACTTTCCTTACCACATTAGTACTGGTTTGTTTAACCTTTTCTTGAGAAGGAGGGGTTTTCCCCTTTTGGGTGGTATTTGAAAGTACTGTAGCCACTCCCTGTGATAATTATAATAATAAGGCTGCAGTGTAGCCTGGCCAAAATATGGCTTTTGCAGAAACCCTCAAATTAGCCTGATGTCTTTGCAATACACCAGCTGCTATCTGGAGAGACTGTTGTGAGATCCTGGCTTTTTATTTTTTTTAACATGCTTTCTGAAAACCTAATGAAGTATTAATTAATTCAGAATTTAATTTGCTTAATGAATATGATCATCTCAAGCAAATGACAATGGTTGTTCATCTGTGAGCCATGTAGTCTTGATTCTGAGGGCGTTTTTCAACAGTGAGGCAATCATGTTTTTATTCTGGCATTTCTCTCTTGGTGGAGTAGTATTTTGTATAGTTTTAACAAAACAAAATAATTGTCACATTTTTGTAAAGCAGTGGACTAACTAGATTGAAGTAACCTGTTTCTAAGGCAATTTAAGAATCAGATTTTACCAACATGCCAGTTCTTCAAGCAGGTGTGTTTCCTAGTTGCCTTGATATAGTTCTCTGCATAAGTGGACTTTCAACATAAGAAGGTCCTCAGCCTCCAAAGGTGTTACCTGTTTCTTTTTCATTTCACTGGATAAATACTTGAGCATGGATTGATAAATCTGGGAGTCCTTTTTTGTCTTTTGGCATGTTACATGTGACAGCTAAAGAAAAAGATAGAAAATGAGAGTGCTTTCCAGGGAAAAAAAAACCCTCTCCAGAGTCTGGAGAGGTCAAGAAAGTGTGCTAGCCACTTGAATGAGTTAATTATCCTGAAAAACAGATACTGGAGGAAATTTGTGGTGCTCTGTTTGACCCAAGTAGCTCCCAAGCTACACAAATAAACAGGAAAACCCCCACAAGACCTGATTATACAGCTGCAGCTTGCAAGGTGGGCACAGGCAATGGAATCAGAAAGATTCAGCTAGAACTACATTTTAATAATTGATATGACTGTACAATATTTATTAAGCAGTGTTTGATTAAAAACAATGACCTTCTGTTCCAACCTGGTTTTCTCCCCACCCAAGTTTCTAATATTTATTTCCTTCATTTTTCACCCCCTTCATCTTCTCTAAGGTTGTTTCTAAAAGGTGGAAACTGTGCTAGACTGACCCAATTTTTCTTTATGAAAGCAGCAAGCCCAAGACACTGATTCCTGGGAGGAATTAAGATCTTGAATGAACCAGGTTACAGAAGTTGTGCTCAGAGCTGCAGGAGGAGGAAACTGTAGTAACTCTGTAGTAACTGTATGAATTGCAGTTTCCTTGGATCATATGCGGTGAGCCAGTTCTTAGAAGAGAGTCCAAAAACATGCTCAAAAGGTACAGATGACTCATCTGACAACACTGCCCCATAAACCAGTGATAATGTACTTCTGGGGTACTAGCCATATGCCCTCCAGGTATGGTGTGTGCAAATGTGACACCACCAGTAGGAAAGCTTCGTCTCTTCCCTTCCCCAAACTAAAATCCACACTACAAATTCTGTGGGGGAAGTGAATTCTATCCACTTAGGTATTCTGCAGGCAATTCACAGCAACAGTTATGGTAAAACTCATTTATAGCTATCTGCATATAAATTTGGTTAGTTTGAAAGGAGGATGGGAGGAGAACCAACACAGCACCAGAACCAGCCCTCTCTCTCTTTGGTTCTTACATACTTTAAATGGCAAGTCTGAAACTGGGTACATTGAAACTGAAAAACATGCAGCCAAACCCATTTCCGGCTGAGATTTTGCTTATACCAGTTCATAGTCTTTCAGATACACACTGTCCATCCTATCTTGCTTCTGTTTCAACTACAGTGAAGTGCTTGGCTTTAAGTGTTTTTCCTGAATTTAATTAACAGGTCTAACCCCAAAAAACTAATCCTAAATAATCTCAATAACACAGCGACCATACCCACAAATGGTGAGGGCTGCCACCATGAATGCCTGAATTCATGCTCAACCCTTGGGTTATCAGTAGCTCACAACTGCTACAGCACCTTGTTCTGGTCAGGTTTTTGTCATGAAACAGCACAAATGGCTGCGACAACCAGAGCAGCTTACTTTGGTCCGTATTGATTAAGCTCTGTAAATTAAATTAAAGTAATTTCTTTCTGTAATTACTTGTGCTGCAGATCCAAACTAGCTTAAGGACCTGAATCATAATCCAATGTAAGGTAAGGCATTACAGAGCATTATTGGCTTTCTGCAGATTTCCATTTTGGTTTATGACTGCTTGTCACTTTACAGGCCTAGGGCCCAGATCTTCAGTCATGTGTAGATGCTTAATTTCCAAGGGAGGATCTGAGCCTGAACACATGCTGCTATATGTAGGCAGTTTGGCAGGGCAAAACAAATGCACTATTTTCTTCCCTAAAATGTTTTTTCCTTATTTAATTACACTTGCTTTAGCAGTTTTCCTGCAAGTTTATTTACACAGTTAAGCTCCCTTAAGATACGTTACAGCTTTCTGAACTCTGATTTTTTTTTTTTATTTCTAGTTTCACATGTTCCATTTATGCCAGAAGACCTATTTGAGGAATTGACTCTGTGTTCCAGAAAGGTCCTGGATATTTCTCTCTGTGTTTAAACCTGCTACTCTGCTCTTCCTTTCCCTGCTGTGTACTGACCTGCTGCCCTTGCCTTCACTGTGCTGTGGAAAAGAAGTTCAAATATGAATTCCCAGCACTGGAGCCAGGGAAGCAGAACAGAGCAGTGTGAGGAATTAGTGTCTTCCCAGAAGACAATCTCTCATCAGCTGTGCCCCAGACTTGTGAAGCTTATTGCCCCTGGGCAGAAGTAACTGCCCTCTGGAATGACACTTCTCAGTGTTTGCACAAATACCCAATGTTTTCAACAGGACGTGCATACTGAAACCTTAGTGATACAAACCTGCACTGAGAGCAGCTTTAAGTCATGTGCATGTTCAAATAAAAAACTAACAGGACTAAGTCCTCTCTCTTGCAACCCTTTATAAATGAATTAGAGTATGCAAAAATTCTTGCCAAACATGCTGTGGGCTGGTCTGAGACAGCAAATTGATCTTTCTGGTTCAGCTGCAGATCATGGCTCTTGCCCAGAGCTGATAGGGTGCTCCATAATTAATTGTGCATGCACTGTGCTTCATTACTGAAGCAAGCAAGTACCTCTGTCTGGTTAAAGATCTTCAGTCCAGAGGGTCTATTATGATCACACAGGCAGGGTGGTTAGGTTTGTTACGTACTGACCAGGGATTCACGTTAGTGAGGTTCGTTCTGTTTTTGCAAGAGTAATACCCGAAAGGCAACAAAGGCTACCTTTCTCAAGAGCTCTTCAGTCCTTAAGAGAAAGGGACAGGGTAGTCAAGGTATGGTATGTACAGATGTACTTGAACCTCTTCTAATACATGTATTTGACCTGCACTGCAGCTGCCTTGGAGCTGAAAAGCCCTGTAAACAGGAGGCTAAGCTGACTCATTGCTTGGAGACGTTAACAAAACTTTAGTCTTCTCCCTTACCTCCTGATTTTTATCCTTGAAGACTCTCTCGGAGTAACTCTGGCAGCAGACACTAAACCTCAGCCCCTTTGACTGTAAGGCCAGTGCTTTCTGTCAATGGGTACATAACAGGGTTTCCAACTGCGTGTCACTGCCTAACACCAAGGAAGGCTATAGGGAATATTAATGCCTATGGGATCCCAACATCTAAATCCTGGAGGCAGCTCCAAAAGATCTCAGCTATCACTTGCACCTCCCCCATTCTTCCAATCTTTCCCCCCCTATCCCCCACATTTTTCTTTTCTGTAGCCTGAAAAGCTGAGCCTGTAATGGAATTTTTTTAATGTTTTGTCCCTTTTCCCAAATCCTCACACAGCACCAGGTTTAAAAAGCACTTGGGCACTGTGCAGGCTGTTAATAAAATACTGCAGCCACGTGCAAATCTCCAACAGCAAACCCCAGCTGGTCCCTGCTGCCAGCATCTCATCTAGTGCAGAGCAAGGAGAACGAGAAACTCCCTTGCCTTACACTCACGCCCACAGATTTAAATTGTAGCTCTATATATAGATCCTGTCTCGTGAGGAGCTGAGGCTTTCACAGACGACCATGCTGCGCTTGCTGGGCTTATTTTTAGCATCAGTGACAAGGTTACCTGGATGATTCTTGCCAAATAAGAACAAAATGCATTAAATTGGACACAGCTAATTAGTGGTGACAGCCAATCTCTTTGTGCCTGCCGCTGCCTTTCTGTCTCTGGAAGAAATCTGTGCCAAGTCTTCTCAGCCTTCTGAAATCAGGGCAGTTCCCTGATTTCTAGTTCAGGGAGTGGGAGTTTGAGCACAGTTGGAGCTTCATCATAAAAACCTTGATAATCTGCAGGTGAATTTAGGCTAGTGTCTAAGCTGGGCTCAGTTCATTATCTATTTAATTTCTGCATTAGGGCTACTAGTAGTTTGTACACACACGCCCCCCACACACACACGCCACACATTCCCACACCCTTTTTGGTTCAAATTCAAATAAGATATTCCCCAAAGTTCTGTGGGTTCTGCCCAGTTTTCCACTGAATCTCTCTGTCTGGAGTGCCCATGCCTCTTCAGCGAGCAACTGAGCAACTCTCTGCACTGAGACATTTCTGCGAGGAAGTGGTACTACACATGCTGTTCTTGGGAAAAAGGGCACAGCTTTTCTTTCATCAGTAGATAAAATTTTCCTTTGTGATTGCTCTGTGTTGAACTGTCACACTTTATGGTTTTAGGCTGAAAATCTGTATTGCTGTTTGCTTGGTATTGTTCTGTCTCCAGCAGCACTCTGAACTTCACGCTCTGTTACATGAGGCTGAGGTACAAACCAGGGTCTAATCTGGGTGTGTATTTAGCTACGTCTGCAGTTTCTGGGCAAGTCAACTCAAAAATGCCTTTCCAAGAACCTCAGGGCAGCACTAGAACTACAGATTTCCAGATGTGGTAAAGTACTGAATAAAGCTACCTCCTTTTTGCTTTACATTGCCAAGAAACCTTGCCTCAGCATGATCCACATGCCAAGATTTTCTGTGGTGAAGATCAGTTTTAGGTGCTTGAGTTTTTGGTTCCGCTTTATGTCCATAAAATGTTATTCTTCCTGACTCCTTTGATGCCCATATTTCTGTATCTGAATTCCCGTCTCCATAATCTTTTAAGTGCTGTGTAATGCATCACGTCTTTATGCAAATATCCAAGGAGGTGAAACAGAACATGAAGTGAAAATTACAAGTATAATCTTTTCCAGGAATTCATGTTTTCATTGAAACATTAAGTAATAATGGAGTGTCTTTAACTGTGGTTATACAAGGCATACTTGAGAAGTACCAGCCACCCAGGCAGTTTAAACATTAACTTTCTAAACAGTCAGATGCCAAATTTAATTAAACAACCTTTTCCTGCATCACTCTTCAGTC
Organism: Elanus axillaris; assembly: GCA_026212715.1. NCBI lineage: Eukaryota > Metazoa > Chordata > Aves > Accipitriformes > Accipitridae > Elanus > Elanus axillaris. The sequence goes on along the minus strand of JANZLQ010000009.1, from coordinate 27,299,761 downwards.
TAGCAACTATTTCACTCCCCCAGGTTTCAGCTTAAACCCCGTCTAGAACAAAGTGAATCTGTAAGGCAGAAAGCAGTTATTGCAAGTAATCGTACTTGCAAATGTCTTTTCTGCCTCTTGACACAAAGAGCTCTCAATTCACTGAATTCCACTGAGGTCTTATTATGTGTTTGGAGTGCAGATAATAAGGGGAACCAAGACCTGTTGGGAGCTATGCTGCCTAATGCACAGTAGAATATTGCAAGTGCACACCATGGCCTGGGGCACTGGGGATGCATGAATTAGTAAGAGAAACACTACTGTAAAGGGAAATCTGGGGAAAATGGAATACTGCCATTTTGGATGGAGGAGGAGGGAGACGCGCGTGTTTCCACGGCAACAAGTGGTAGACTAAATTGGCTGGGAGCATGAAATATAGGAAATAGGCTTTTCAAAAGCAACAATGCACATAAATGAATACTTGAATCTGTACTCACACTGCTGTCAGTCAATAATAAATACGAAGTCAGTGTACTTGCACTACTATAAAAGTAGAATCTGGCCCAAAAGGTATAACAGAATTCCTCAATCTCTCTTTTATGATAGAATGAGTGGGAAAGTGAAGAAAAATAGGGATTTTAGCTTTGACTGTATAAGCACTCATCAGCATGGTAGTAGAGAGTTGGTTTTCTCAGCAAGTTCACAGCTACTATTGAAATGTATGACAACCAGAACCATTTAAAAAATACAGTGGTTTTGAGAAACTGTTATTTTGTCTCCCCATTTTTGAAGTTACGTAGACACTATTATTTGGTATATTTTGCATATTATGTATGTCAGCACAGCTTTCCCTCCAGAGTACAGAGCCAGGCTGTGTTAGCTGTGGAACTGAGGCAATTTGCTAGCTAGCTATAGAGTTTCAAATCCCATTGATCTTGAAAAACAACTGCCTTTTACTTGCCATTCTTATGCAGCCAGCCATCGAATGCTCACTAATCTGCCCATACATTATTCTTTTGTGCTAAGGTACAGGTCTATAGCCTGATGCGATATGTGGATTCATACCAGAGCAGCAAGTCCCATTGCTGTTATCAAAGTATTACTAGTACAGCAGCAGCAGCAACATGCTCTTACCTGCATAGGTAGTGGGAAAATCATACAGAGAACAGGAAGTTCTGTTGGATCCCATTTCCCAGTCAGTACTTCACACCTGAACACTTAGCAGTACGTTCCTTAGCTATAAACTTCCAAATTGTCACAAAGAGACTATGCTGCACAAGTAGCAGTAAAATGAATGAATTTAAAGACCTCAGTCTCATCTAAGAATTTCACTCTTCCCAGTGTGGCTACATTTCCATGCTACTGCCAGGTTGTGCTCTGAGCAGCGACTCGGGGGTGGTCTGGGTTTTGTGGGGTGAGACCTAGTCAGAAACTACAGAGGGATATCTCTAGGGCTTTGATTCTTTGGCCTTTACCAGTACCCATTTTTGCTTAGGGTTTTTTTTTTTTTTTTTGGACATGTACTTGCTTTGTCTGGTATAAATATTTTCCTGCATGCATCCATCACCTGAGCTTGTTTGCACGGTCATGTTCTATTCTGGTGGATGAGTTAAGAGATGAGCTGAGCTGAGCTCTGCCAGTGCACATATGCGCTGGGAGTTGTGTGGGAGATTGCTTCCAATCTGTTTTGCCATTCCTGGCTATCCCAGCAATCTCTGCACCGTCTGTTCCCCGAGATGCACTGAATCTTCCACATTCCAGGAGGAAGGAGCTAAATGAAAGCCTGTCTTCCAGTGCTTGGAACAAAGATGGCTTTTAGCCATGCTTTAGACATTACCAATGAGACTAATGGCCTGCAGCACAAACTGCTCCATAAGACCACAGAAGACAGTATGGTGGCTTCCTTCACTGCACTTAGCCTTAGACAGTACATTTCCCAGCTTCTAGTAATGACCAGCCCTTTTCTGCACCACTAGAGCAGTTTCCTTTTTAAGTCCTTGTGCTAGCACTTCACTTTGGGTATGCTTCCTTTAAAATAATTCTTTAGGCTCATTATTAAGCAAAATGGTAAATGAAAAGAAAGGGATAAAGCCTGTAGTTACACCACCTGAAGCTGCAATTGGATTAGACCTTTCACACTAAGAGAAGTCAGGTTGGACTTGATGATCTTGAAGGTCTTTTCCAACCTAAATGGTTCTATGATTCTATGAAGAGAGATGTGACCTTCTCTATTGCTGCCCATTTCAGCAATATGAGATGTGGCTGGATATGAGATAATCTCACTCAGTGAATACTCTGTGATGGTTGAACTTGGTTTTAGGGATGCAGTGGGATGGAAAGCATTTTTTGTGTATTTTAGAGCCGTAGAATTAGGCTCCTCGGGTATGAAGGCATTTCATGAGCAATTGCCTGACCAAAGTACTGGAATTAACAATATCAGAGTGCAGCTTGAAATATTTCCCTGAAATGAATACACAAGGCTTGCAAGGTCAAGATGATCAAGGCCATGCTCAAGGTCCATGGCACTTTACTTCCTAAGACAATGGGTATTAATATGGCACATATATGATTTGCTCTGCCTGTAACTCTTGGAACTTAATGTAAATTGTAATATTTTCTACTTGTATGGGATGTACTTGTGTTTCATGATAGGGACTGTCATCTGATCTGTCTTGTGCAGTCAGTGTCACAATGCACTGTTCTACTTTGGATGTTAAGTGCTACCATGCTACAAAGACTAAACAGCAATCACCAAGACTGGAGGAAGGTGATTACTCCATCTGCAACGTTGCAGGGGCATCATGGGTGCACCCAAAATCTCATCTGTGTTCACTCAGCAGCTCATTTCTTAGCTGAGGGCAAGTGTGGTGATGGCAGTGATGTTTTCCACCATAAACTCTGGTCCATTAAGACTTGTGCTCTGATCCATATGCGTGCTTCTTATTCCCTGTCTCCTGAGGTAAAATTTAATCAAATGCACACACATGAATGAGCTAGTCTAAATATCAATAAATGTTTCTTTCAGGAGAGGCTTGAGATATTTAATATTTAATAAGCCTTGAAAATGAACTTCTATTCATGTTTCTCAATTTGATTCCAAGCATTTTGGCGGCAAGCAGTGCTCACTGTCCCAGTGTGGGCAGCCACAGCACAGATTATTTAACAATCCACTTTGTCTCATCTAAAATATTCATGTTGCAGATATCCAAATGTAGCTCTTAAAAAAAACACACACAAAAACTAAGTGGCGCAGTCTGAGCCTCACAGTTACCTTAAATCTTTGCTTTAGGCTACACGCCACAATAATGCTATTTCTTTCATAGCTCTACCCTGTTGCCCTGGTTACTGATCAAAACCAGACCATCCCTGCCTCCCTGCAGCTGGACTTAAGAAAACACCTTGCCCATGTGAGGGCAATGCTGCTGAAGTTGCTTCCTTCTTCCTTAAAGCAGAAATACAGCCACCGGTGCATACAGCAGCTTTCCCTTGTTCAAGTAAATACACAGCTGTAACAATTGCCTTTATCCTCAAATTCAGCTAGTGCTGAAAAAGCAAAATCAGGGTAATAATTAATTATATGCTTATTTTTGTTAATGCACTAGCCCTTCTGGAGGACATCAAAATCTTGATTAGGTCAGTGGAGATGCAGGTAGATTTGGCAGAATTTTGTCTCCCACATTGACTTCTGTCTTGTTTTCTATTGAAATCAAGGGAATCCTGACCGAAGAGGGAGTTAAGATTTTTTTTCATATGGCTGATTGACAGCTAAAAATGTGCTGTATTAGTCTGTGTATGATTCACTGCAGGAAATGGACCTGGAGGTGGGTGACTGTCTCATCTAAAGGACGCTCAATTGTAAATGGAGGTTCCTCCCTGTTCTTAGATAGACTTACTTTGAGAGTTTCATTTCAATTTGCTGCCGGATTTCCTGTCTTTCCTCATCTGTCCTCCTTGGGAAAATATTCCTGTCTTCCAGCTCCTGCTTACTTGGTCTGTTTCGTAGTTTTACTGCCAGCAGTTCCTTCTTGCATTTTCTTGGCAAAGTACCTGGGGCATGCATTGAAAAGAAAGTTATTAGAAAGACAGCTCCTGGAGATGAAACATGAACATATGAAGAGCAGGAAACCTACAGAGTGACAGCAATCTGTATGTCAGTGTGTAATGAGCATTACGCATTAATATAAGTAAGTAACACTACAGTTCTGCAGAGGTCAGACACAAAACTGCTTACAAATGCAGAAGGATCATATTCCTCTGTTATCTTTGTTAAGTAAGCAGTGGTCTCAGGTGAAAATTATTTGTAGCTGAGACATGGTTCATGTCACTAATTTAGAAGTCAAAGGCTGTGCATCTTGCTTCAGTCCTCTGAGCATCCCTATAGCCCAGAGCAATCCCTATTTCCTGAACCATTTAGTGGTTCCTTTGCAGAAGGACTGGATTGCTCAGTGGCAGGAGTGGCAGGGACATGTACACCTTCCTCTCTGCGTCACCATGTATAACCAGGAATAGATAATGGTAATTGAAATAATCAAAGTTGTTGCTTGGCATATGTGTATATATGCACACACACAAACATATATGTAAATATATATATATAAAAATGTCATTCTGGTTTTCTGGCATTAGAAATTAGAACATCAGAATTGTGATCAGACACCACGTGTAACTCTAATGCTAAACGTAAGCCATTATGTATGTCTACAACCTGTCCAGCGTGACACTCATAACAGAATTTCATTTAGCAATCAGTACTATACTGCTGACATTAGGTCTTTCCCTCTGAAAAGAGCGGGGGCAAATATACCAAGGAATGAAAGAAAAGGCCAGGTTTTATAATGATTTGCAGAATGCTTGCAACTTAATTGGGCATTTGGGGAATAAGAGACACAAATACTTACTGTGATTGCATGACCTGTTGTGCTTATTGTAAAAATATGATAACACATGTTTTCCATCAAACCAGACAATGTAAAACATTGCCATTACAAAAGAACTGTTCATGGGAGAACATGCAGCAACTGTTTTGAGTGGGAGTCTACTGCTCTTCAGTGTGCTGGTTGTTGAGTCCTTGATGCTGCCCCTCTGATGACACTAGAAACATCCTTTCCCTCTTACTAGAGGGAACTGTGTTTGAGTTTAGGTGTTTCTGTATCTTTTAGACTTCAGCAGGCTAAAGAAATAAAAAGTGGACTCCTGAGCTTATAAAACCATTTTGCCATGTGTTTGGAAAGGTACATAATAAAATGGCTGTAAAGTAGAAAGCGTCTTTATTTTCAAATGCAGACTGAAAATCTGAGGTGATGTCCATATTTGATGAGGGGTAGCTTGCTTATGATTGGGGGGGGGGGGGGGG
>JANZLQ010000009.1:27225645-27294329 GCA_026212715.1 Elanus axillaris | reverse complement strand
GGGGGGGAAGAGGGAAGTGCTATTAAAACCAGTGAGTCATACTGGTTGAACTGTAGTCTTCAGCAGTCGTGCCACAGGTGGGTTGTAAGCAAGTAAATTTACACCAGATCCCTGCATGCCCCTGCTGTGCTGTACTGGCTTTTCTGGTGTCCAGTCCAGGGCTTCAGCGGAGTCTGAAAATTATCATTGCAGAGTAGCACCAGTCCGATGGCGTTTAGAGTATTGTCAGGGTATGCAGGAACTACAGTTAAATCTTTGCATTTGCTTCATCTTGGGAGCATGGTGTGTAAGAGGAGGTTATTTTGGTTTGGTTCCTTTTTATTTTAAAGGGTTTTTTTAATTTAGTGCTTCACCTTTTCTAGAAAAGGTCACCTCATTTTTAAGGAAAATGACATTTAATTGGTATTTTTGTTTGGCATTTGAGATAGGATTAAAGTCTATTTTTTAAAGGATGCTCTGGGGATTGGCAAGATTCTAAATCCTAAATAGATTCTTATTCCCAAATATTGGGGTTTTATTTGCTAGGGATCTGTGTACCCACGTTATTATTATCACTATTGATCTCAGATTTCTGAATTCAGGGGGGAGGAGTCTATACCACATCTGCACATACATGTTGGGAACACTGGGGCAGAGGATAGTTATGGTCTTCCTGTGTGAGCAGGGACAAGTCTTTTGATAGTTGCAGTCATCTAAAATTAAACTTTCTAGAAACCATAATCAGCTCAAAACCTTGCTTAGAGCCTAAAAGCTGTGCCCTTGTTTAGCACCTTCCTCCTAATGCTTTCAAAGTCTGTTGCAAACATTAATTAAATTAAACCACACAGCCCTCTGTGAAGTAGTAGGTATGCATTTAACAGATGGGTAAAGAAGTTAAATGATTTGGCTGATGCCTCACAGAGCCTTCTGCTAACTGAATATATGACTCCATCAGAAACATTTGGCTCACAAAACCACAGACTTGGGACTCTGTCAAGGTTTTTCAAGCCTCCACCACACTGGGAGTGGGTGTAGAGTGGGTGTTTGCAGTGCTCGATTCATACAGCACAGGAACCAACAGAATTCCTCCTGGAAACAATCTGAAGCACAATCGGGGCTAGCAAACTCCCAGGTATTCCTGAATATGTTCTCATTTTCACCTGGAAATTTTAAACAGGCAGTACGAAGAATTTGGTCATGTCAGAAGATTGCTGCAGAGAGACTGCACATGCACATTAAGCCCAATGTCTCCAAAACATGATAGACGTACTGCCCACGTGCTGGCCATCTGCATAGTGCATTTGCAGGCAGTTCAGTGCATCTTGGGTGCACTGAAAGCAATATATGTATACACTATACAGCACACACATACGTCTCTGTCCAGAACTGGTTGGAAGGAAACAAGGGAGCTCATGTGTAGGAAACACCTTTTTTTTTTTTTTTTTGGAGATGCACTGTAAACAGTTATTCTCCTATTCACTGGTGACAATTACAGTATGAGCATGCAGGACTATGCCTACTCCCTTCAGGCTGTTCTAAAACTACTTGCCTAATCTAAAACTACTATACCTAATCTTTGAATTGTGAGAGCACAAGGACTAGAATCACAGAATTTGCTCAGGTGAGGTCAGGGCTCATTTTCTGCTGTCCCTCATCTCATTGAAGAACAGCTGAAGCCAATGCTCTGCAGTGAAAAGACTGGACCTTTTTTCAAGAAGTCAGATTTTGAAGCTGATGTGGAGACATTGGCTTAAGCTAGCTCAGTGTATGCCCTGAGGCTTGTGTTTCAGTGAGACAGAAGGATGCAATATTTTGCTCAAAACAAAGTAAAATGAAGCTGCTCTTCAGGGCCTTGACTGCTCCCAGGCTGCTCTGCTGCACGCTTAGGAAGAGTCTACTACTTTGTGAAATTAAAAACACAAATCGTATCTAGAAAATCTCAACTTTAACCCAGATCCTGCTGTTGTATTAGGGGAGTGGAGAGCATATAACCAATTTAGGATAATCTGTACTCACTTCATCCAGATGTCTGGATTTCTAAAAGGCTTATGCTATAGCCACTCCCATGGTCCATATGCACTGGCTACTGGTTAATCTTTAGGGTATTTCACCAAATAAAAATGCAAGAGATCTGGATTAAGCTGATCTGCTAGTCTAAGGAGCTGTTCCCCATGCCTGACCAATTGAGTTAATTCCTGAAAAATAATACCTGCCCAACAAAGTGAAAAGAGGGAGATGATGTTACCCACTTCAGGAAGACATGCCGGGAAACACCGTGTAATTCTTCTGTTTTCACCTTGACCAGCCCAGTGGTGGCCACTACTCTTATTCCACCTGCTGCAGAAACCCATATCTGATGTTTCAGAATTCATAAACAAATGAATAAAACAAAACCAGAGAACTAGTTTTCCCCACATCCATTTTCAGCACCCTGAGGTAAATTCCTTCCTGACCACTATCTCAGTAGAATGTGAACCTTCTAATACCCTTTAAGTATTTTCTTCCTAAGGGTTATTTTTCCTGGTCAATAAGGATGTTCAGTGCTGGTCTGCCCCATGACCAAGCTATCTTAGGCAGGATCTTGGCTGTGGCTTGTTTAATGATTTATGCTGGCTCAGCTAGGTCAACAATAAATGCTTTGAAGATTCACACCCTTTTCGTGCTTGGTCTGCAGGTTCCTGACAAAAATTCTTGTTTTAATTCAGTCAAATCACGACATTTAATTTCCTATATGTTTACTGTTCTTTCTATCAAGCAAAAGGCAAATCCTAATACTGCATGCTGATGGAAAGACCTTGCCTGCACTAGTTATCAGTTGATGGCTATGTGCTAGTTATGTTATTTTTTAAGCTCATGCAGAAGACTACTGTCTTGCTTTGTGTTTTTAGTGGGTTTGGAGAATGATTTATTGAGTAGGGTGCTAATTGAAAGCCAAAGTACAATTTCTCACTTCTTCCAGAGTTGTCTGTGACCAGTACCAATCTCCCTGTAATCATGGGGCTGTTGCACTGATGCACTGTTCTGCATCACAGTGGCAATGGCAAAGTTGGTGACATACTAAGGCAGTACGCTAACTGTAAAGCAGCTTTGGATTAATGGAAAGTTTTAACTACTGGCTTGCAAAGCAGCCCAGTTTTTTTAAGCTAGGAAGAATCTGGAGCTTTTCAGGGAATTATTCTGATGGTATCCCTGTCACTACTGCATCTCTTGTTCCTCTCTGAAATGCGAAGGGATGCATTTGAATGAATTCTGGCAGAAGCAGTGCCACCCAGTGTCAGGACCAGAAATGCTTTGCTTCTGCCCCAGCTTGCGCTGAGTAAATGGACAGTGGTTGCATCCTCAAAGCTGTTGTCTCCTCAGGGCTGAGGTTATACAACTTCACACCAGGACTTACGTAGTTTAAGCGGCTCTGTTGCCCAGCTTGCCAGGTACCTGTCCATGGCAGCTTCCTTAGACATCAAACAGCTGAAACTTTGCATGGCCTGGGCTTTTGTTGTGCCCCTAAAATGTATCTGAACTTAAACACCAGCAGAGCAAGCACCAAGCTTGCACAAGAAATTATGTCTTTTGTAAATGCATATTTACGACCTGCAAGGACAAGGCAATCGATAATGATCTTCAGCCATTTTAAATAAAATTATCTTATGCATAAAGCTCAAGTCTTATGATTACTTGGGAAAGTTTTAGGGGTATATGGAACAGGCTTCTTGGTGCAGAGACTGAAGATTATGTGCAAAGAGACTCGAAAGAGTGAGATAAATTAATTACAAGGAAGAAGGCTGTGTAGCTATAAAGAAAGGAATGAGAGAAAGTTCTTCCTAAAAATTATTTTTGTTGAAGTTGGAAAGTGTTTTGCATGGGAAAAGGGGTTGTATTCATATCTGGGGCCTCTTTATCAAATGATAAACAATCTTTGTTTGCTTTTTTTTCCCTCAGTGTACATCGGCAGGTAAATACTAATCTGTATATAATCACCACACTACCCACTACCTAATTTCATAACAAACCTTTGAGTTTTCAGCCTTTCAGATGAGGCATCTAACTGGCTGTCGACATATCTACATATGCACTTCTATTATTAACCACACCATCATAAGAACTGGGGAAGCAAGTTGATTTGGTTCTGGCCCTTGACATTTTAAATTTGGGCAGTTAATCTTATTCACCAAAACATTCAAGAATGTATCAGCCCCGCCTCATTATATTCACTGATTAGTCCTATAAGCTTTTTCCATCCATCTTTTACATCGTTGTAGTACTCACATATTATATAAAAATGTATTTATTAATTTTTCTACTATCAGATATTATTTTTCTAAATTTCTAGCAGGCATGCCCTACCCGGTCATAATACATGATCAGGCATGCCCAATACATAAGCCAGTGTGTGAACTAAGATTTATATGTACACATTTATATGTACATATTTTCTTAAATCAAATTATATAGTTAAGGGGAAAAAGGTTTCTGTTTAGTCTGATTTCTTTTTATTTCATGTTGTGTAGCCAATATTTCAAATGGCATATTTCAATATCTTCTATGCTGAGCAGCAGTATTGTTGCAGCTACAATAAAACCAAAATATCTTTGAAAGAGGTCTGTTTTTCTCACCATCCCAGTTGGTCTAATGTTGTCCTATAAAACTTACTGTGTTTAAACCATTCTTAAGTCATCATCAATACAACTGTAGTGTTCAAATGTAGTAAGCAGAAATTTTTCAGAAATTTAACACTTATTGTGGACAGCCAAGAGCTGCTTCTAGATACCACTGAAAATTGTACAGTAACCAATGTCCTTCTATCATTCTAATTTCTGTCCTCACAGACAGTGAATAATTATTTGTTACATATATAGAGTATTCATCTTCAACATTAAAATATTGAGATTTGTTTTTACTGGTAGGGGATAACATATTTTTTGCCTGGCTGCCTCTAGCTCTTAGAATTTACACCAAGGGAGACCACTTTTATAATCAGAAAAAAACACATAGTCAGAAAAAAATAGGTAGAACTTAAAAGGTGATTTTTATTTTTTAGATGCATGGTAATTATGTAAGGCATTCTCTTTTCGTTTGCCTTATCTCAGTAGTCTATTCTGTTACTAGGCATCTTAAGACACAGGAGCAGAACTCGTCTGTCCTGTCTCCTGGCTCATGCTTTCTTATAGGCACCTTTTAAAATCCATCCTTGATCTGTTATATCAATTATTTTTGATTAATTTTTCTCTGCCTGCCTTCCTTTAATGCATTGATGAAGAGATTGAAGGATTCATTTCAGACTGGATCGTTGTCTTGCTAACATGGAAAACATTAAAAGCTTGAATGAAAAATAAGTTTTCTGGTGAGAGCTGATTATTTTGCCAAAGGCCACTTAAATAATTGCTCGGGATTATACAATGCATTCCCCATATGTCTCAAGAAAGGGTGAAAGGGACCACATGGAGAGCAACTTTCTTCTTTAAGATAAATTTTCTGGATGTTTGTCCTTCCTAGATTCATTGGTCTCTTCCACTTTTCACTGTACCATCACTGCACTGGAATAATAGTCCTAAAATAGGATGCTTCCAAAACATCCACAGCATTGGCAGGAGGTATACAGAAAGCCTTGCCTACTGACGGTGAGATGTGTCTGCAAGTGCTGCCATTCATACGTAGTAGTGCAAAGGGTACATAGGTAACTGAAAGGGTAAAGCATACCGATGCATTGACTTATCAACATAACTCTAAACATCATCTTAGTATGCAGTAACTACCAAGGCAAACGTGATCACAATCACTATGACTCACATTTAACTTTAGGTTTTCACCAGGATTCCTTGAAGAAGTTGACGTGACAATAGAGGAATTCATACTGCTCAATATTTTCTGTTGCATGCTGCCTTGTTTAGAGCATTCCATTAGGCTGTGATAGTATATGTTTATAATATAGTAAGTGACTTTCCTTACCAGAAATTACGGAGTCATTCAAAACTTCCTCATCCTGATAAAAAACAGAGTCTTCCGTGAGCTCTGAGTTCATGATCATGTTTTCTTTGTTCTCATCCGACTCTTTAACTGAGTTCCGCTTATTTTCTGAATCACTGCTGTAACTCAGTGAGCTCTCCTTTTCTTTGTTGCGCTCAATGCTAGATGTTCTGGACGGACGGACATCCACTCTTTTTTTTGGAGAGCCTTTGCTTTCTCTTCCATGGAAGCTGTGGGTTGAAGGTGCACAGCCCAGTTTTTACAAAAGTCTGTTTTATTGCCACAGTAGGAGCTTATCGTTATATGAGAATGAGCAGAATGTCTTGTAGCTCATAAAGGTAAGGGCAGAGAGTTCAACATGGGGCAACACGGGATGGCATTCTCAAGACTGTGTTGAGAATGGCTAATGTGGATCTGCTTTCCTATCTCTGTCATAAAAATAAGGTACGGAAGGGTGGTGACTAATGTATTTCTTTGATATATAGCCACATGCTATACAGTACTGATTAAAAAAACCACACAGCACGTCCTTCTAATGTAAAACATACATGGCATGAAATATTACCATTCTGATATTTTATGCTCATGACAAAGGTTTAACAGGGCCTGGAAATAGTATCGTATGAATCTATTCCCCATGACAATAGCTGTTATGGAATTGAGAAATGTTACCAACTTCACTCCAAAGCTCTATGATGGAAAAGGTTATCTCTGTCCTCCAACACACAGGATGGCTTATAATGAAAACCAGACAAAGTACCCAATGTACTCCCACACAAGCATTTGTATTAAAACTGGATACCGTATATGCTCATGTATAAGCTGAGAGACATATACTGAAGTGGTAGCATTTCTCATATGTAGACTACTGGTATTTAGAGCAGGATATGCCTTAGCTACTCTAACTTGGCATCTTGTGGGGAGATTTTCTTTTGCACTAGGTGAAGGATTATCAAATGATTCTACCTGTTTGAAAACCTACTTCCATGTCACAGTAGCCTCCTTATAAAGGAAGAAAATACTTTGGAGTAACTGCCGGATTAAGCACCTTAACCAGAGGTGGATGTTCAAAGTAGTGACATCAAGAGGGGGAAGGCAAACCCAAGCTGTAGGAATAAATAGAATGCTAATAACAGGGTAGGAACATTTACCAAGAAAAATGGTTTAGTGGAATGACTCTTCTCATGCACCCATATAGCCAAGAGGCTGTAGGTACCTGTCCTGCCGGTGTTTGGTGGCCAGAGCCCTGTGGAGTTCTTCAATGACTCTGCTGGGAGGTAAAGGCAGGTGGACGGCAGCCAAGTGAGGGGAACCAGTTGGCGTTGTTACCTGTCCTCTGACATGGGGATCTGAACTTTTCTGGCCAGAGGGATGGAAGAGGGCAGCTTGTCCTGAGATTTGGGAGGAACCAACAATGACATAATTCTTCAGGATGGTGGAAGGAGGAGATTTCATGGCTGGGTCATCTATTTCACTTCCTGCTGTCAAAACACAAGAGGGTAAGAGGTTGTGCAATGCTGCTAATTTTTGGCATACAGAGTCTGCACTGAAGTTAATTTGCTGTGTTGAACAGAGGAAAATGATGATGTTTTTTTCTGGCTGGGAGGTAACTGGTTAAGCTGAGTAACTACCTGAATTCAGAAGGCTCATGCTACACAGATCCAGATCCTTGATCTAGCAAAATAGATGCCTCCCCCATTTCCCTGCTTTCCCACAGTATCAGATTCTCTTTTTTCCCAGCCCACCAATGCATTCTTGATTGCCAATACTGTTCCTCCTAACCACCAATTGCTTATACTGTGGTGGCTTTCCAATCTAGCACTTTCTCTGCTGGACTCTGGCAGACTGTATTAAAAATTATGCACTGTGGTTCTGAGTCTGGACAAAATGTACCAGTGTCTATTATCTGCTTTTCTGTGATTGCCTCACAGCTTAGACCTCTGTCTATAATATGCCAGTTGAAGAAATGCCAAAATCATTATAATATGAGGATAATGTTCGCATAACAAAACTTGCCAAATCCAAATGAAAGATGTGGTATTGAGCACTAAGAAGAAACGAGAAGGTTAGGAAAATCTAATGTTTTTTTTACCCCCAGATTCAGATATTTTTTATGTATTGTAAGTATTTGGTTGGAAATTAGACTTTGATATATACATTTCTCTAGCACCTGAGTCCAAAGTGCCGTAGACATTTCCCTGGTTGGAAATTTGGTATTTTCACACTCTTAAGATAACTGAACATCTGGCCTGAAAAAGATGCTGATTAGTTTTTCTGTTCTGCAGTTCTCTCCGCCTTCCCCCTTTCCCCTATATCTCCATCCCAAGCGTCTGGCGTTTGGTGTTGTTTACACCAGTGGCTCAGCCTGGGTATAAAAAGGCAATACGAGTTCTTCATACAGGAGAGTATTTATTTTCTCTTGTTGCCACCTAGTGTTTTAAACAGGAATTTAAACTGACAGCTTGTAAGGCTTTTGTACAAACTTGTTTTGAGAGATCTTTTTTACTTTTTTTACTTCTGAGATAAATCCCTCCGTTCATAGCAGAGAAAAATTTATTTAGGCCAGGATTATCCTGAAATACCCATGTAAAAAGGGCTTGGTTCCTATTAGCATGGTAATTTGCTGGGAAACTGGAGAGGACAAAAGTAGGATTGAATATTAACTTAAGTTATTAAGTATTTCCTCTCAGACCCAGCATACCTGCATAATGGTTATTAACTACATACCACTGCACAGGGAGAGAGGGTGTCCGTGTTTTCTCAGAGCAAGAACCCTGGGTTCAGCTCAACCCTAAAGCCAGAAGCAAGGAGACTTTGTTTCAGCTTTATACCTGCTTGTTCCTGGAACAGGTCAAGAGCCAATTTTGTCCTCATTGCAGCTTGGGCCAATATTGAGATTTTCCTTAGATCACACCTTATTTGTTCTAATGACAGCTGTTCAGTGAATAATCTTGCAAAGTGATGTCTTGGCACCTTGCCTTGTTCCCCCTCTCTCTGTGATTAATTTGTGCTTGGCTTATTCCTCACCCCTCTGCTAACAGCATCTCTGACATCGTTAAGGGGGGGGGGGGAAACTAAACACAAAAGAGCTTTTCAACCTCTTAATCTTCCTTTTATTTCATAATTGTTCTTTCTCTCTCCCCATACATTTGTATTCCCTTTCACTAAATGATAGTATTTGTTTAGTCTTAACTTAGCACTGCCTCCACATCCACACAAAAATAAACAAATGTATAATCACTATTGAAAAAGGGTCTATAGTTATTGGAGTAATTAAGAAAACTAAGAGTTGCTCTTTGTGGATAATCTAGATGAGAACGAAATACCAAAGCTCAGAATATCTTAGATGTTGCAGGAAATACTTTGGTTAAGCAGCAAAATATTGAGACTCAAAATGCTGTGAAGTGCCTGGTGGAGCTGTGATGTTGTTACCCTATATGGGTCAGGTTTTCCAAACAACCTACATCTCATGCAGGGCATGGGCTTTTCATCAGTTGAGCAAAGTCAAAGGGGTGTCCTGGTTGTGCCTGTTCATGTTGTAAGGTGGAAGGGGCAGGCTAGTGCCAGACCCATAGCACAGAATGTTGCAGCTCCCAAGAAACATTATGATACCATTTTGAATCCAGCTCCCACTTAAACTCTTACAGCTTTTAAGTGTGTACAAAATATGTATATTTTCCATGGGAAACAAATACTTGTAATTTTCCTCAAAAAGGCTGAAAACTTCAGTATTTTCTATGAACCCTAGGGGTCAGATCACAATGCCCCTCTGACGTTTTGTTTCCTGGTGACTTTGAAAACCGTATTCATTGTGCCAGTAGATCAGTGTGGATGCAA
This sequence comes from Elanus axillaris, assembly GCA_026212715.1. Classification (NCBI taxonomy): domain Eukaryota; kingdom Metazoa; phylum Chordata; class Aves; order Accipitriformes; family Accipitridae; genus Elanus; species Elanus axillaris. Next base: position 27,284,552 of record JANZLQ010000009.1, on the reverse strand, counting down.
ATCTGGGCTGAGATAATGGCTGTCATTTAAAAGTCTAAATATCCAACAGGTCTGACATTTAGATGTCAGGACTTGGTTCCAATTTGCAATAGGGCCCTTTTAACTGCTTTTACCATATGTAGGGGCCCTAAATTGGAACAAACTAAAATCATATTCACTTTAACACCCTTTCTGCAGTGCCAGAATGTCGGAAAATGTAACAACATTGGCAATACATTAGAAAATCAGGTCCAGATGAATTGCTCTTGAAACATTCAGTGAAGTCTGGCACAGAGGATTGCTTTGTGAGACCCAGGTGTATCACTTCTGTGCGTTCTGTGTAACTAGAACAGATTTCACAGCTCTAGTTTAGACCTACCCTAGAGAGCAAACCCTTCAGACGGAAACCTCTACAGAACCTATTGACCTGAACTTGATTTTGTTGTTGTACTGTTATCCAGCAGCAGTCTAGGTAATGGAAACATTTAAATCTTCCTTGTGTTTTATGGCAATATCAGTATGAACAACTGATTCAGCAGATGTTTGCAGTTGGTTTGATTTGTATTGCATGTTTACTGCAACAGACTCATAACAAATAATCCCCTGAGAGATTCAGATAAAAATGTGAAGTACAATGATTAGTGCATTGTTATCAGGGAACTGGACCACTCAGTTCATGGAAATCATTAACATTCTGTTCACTCAATATAACTAGCCTGATTCACAGCAGTTTACAGCAATAGGCTTAAAAAATTATGTAAGAAAAGAATTATATACTGTGCTGTGTAGGCGAACAACACATAAGGGATGGGAAAGTCTTTACTGACCAGTAATGACTGACCTGTTACACTCTTTGTGATTTTGGAGATTGCCTTAGGTGGTGGAGCTGGGAGCAATGGAGGGCTGGGAAGCTGTGCTGGGTTTCTTTCTGTCTGTTTCTGGGGGGAATCTGTGGATTCACATACAAGTAAGGCTTGTGGACTGTCTTCAGATGCTGGCAGGCTGGCATCTTCTAATTCTTCCGTGGGTGCTGAAGGTTTCTTGGCTAGTAGGAAGATGAGTAAAATCAGTGGAACATGAAGTTAATAATAATCATAGGCCAGGGGACAATGCCAGGAACATTCAGAAAAAACAGAACACATGGCACACAGCTAGAAGCACTTCTTTTCCATAGTGAAAATAATTGTTGTGTGAAATAGCCAACCAGCCAAGGCAGGTAGAGAATAAAATGTATGAGGATTATTGAAGAAATGTTAGTTTTGATGTTCCTGAGAAAACTGCTGAGTGTCCCTTACTTCCCTAAAGCCCTTTTCCCTTTCCTTTATTAATAATGAAGACAGCAAGGCAAAGCAACTTTTGAGAACTGCAATGAATTTTCTTACAGCATGCACCTGCAGTGGCACAGTTACTGAGCTGAGCACCCTTCTGTGCTAGAAACACAGCCAAAGGGCAAAGAGTACCAAACCAGTAATATTACATGAAAGCTGACTTTCCAATTGTTTGTTGTACATGTTTATCTTCACAATTTAATTTTTATCTTATTTAATACATGACTTCAAGTTGTATCCCCAGTCTTCTCTTACTGTACCTAACTCCAGAACTGCTGAGTCTTTCCTGAGGTTAAAGTTGATAACCAGGAAAAGCCTGCCATAAAAAAAGATTTGCCATTGGATCTCAGCAGCTAGTGTGAAACAGAGAATCAGTGAAGTACTTAAGAAAAACTCCAATCACCAAAGCCTTAATTTGAGATGGTGAAGCAGTGCTCATTTCAGGAGTGTCTCGTGGAAGATGGTAAAAGCACTTAGCTCTTAAAGTTAGGGCAGGCTGAATCACTGAGCAGTTTATCAAATTGACCTGGCTGTGATGAGGGCACAAGGGAATAGATCCAGAAAGGCATGAAGCTGAAGCAGGACATAGGTGGAATTTCAGTGATGAAGTCCAAAATTAACATCCTTGAATCCTGCTCAGATACCAGCTGACTCTGGCAGTGCTTAAACTCTCACAGTGCCTCACTGTTTGACTTTCACACCCTGTTACATGTCCTGATCTCTGCCTTGGCATATGTGCGGACCTGCAGAGAGGCTTGAGGCTGACTCTGATCCAGGACCCCAGCCATGGCCAGGCTGTCTCCAAACTGCCTTTCCAGCCACTACAGGCTCAGTAGTAGCCATGAGGGTTCTTTTTCCTACCCTAGCAGGTGAAGCACTAATCCAAATGGGGAGATCAGTGTTTAAGTCTCTCCTCAGCACAAAATCATAGAATAGTTTGGGTTGGAAGGGACCTTTAAAGGTCATCTAGTCCAACCCCCCATGAAATAAACAGGGACATCTTCCACTAGCTCAGGTTGCTCAGAAGACTGTCCAACCTGACCTTGAACGTTTCTAGGGATGGAACACGGGCAACCTGTTCCAGTGTTTCACCACCCTCATTGTAAAAAGTTTCTTCCTTTTATCTAGTCTAAACCTACCCTCTTTTAGTTTAAAACCTTTGTACTATTGCAACAGGCCCTGCTAAAAAGTTTATCCCCATCTTTCTTATAAGCCCCCTTTAAGTAATGAAAGGCTGCAGTAAGGTCTCCCGGGAGCCTTCTCTTCTCTAGGCTGAACAACCCCAACTCTCTCAGCCTGTCTTCATAGGGAGCTGTTCCAGCCCCCTGATCATCTTGGTGTGCCTCCTCTGGATTCGCTCCAACAGGTTCATGTCTTTGCTGTGCTGAGGACCCCAGAGCTGGATGCAGTACTTCAGGTGGGGTCTCACCAGAGCAGAGCATGAGAGAGGTCTGAACTGCCTGGGATGGATAAATGGCAAATCCCACTCCTTTTAGCATTCTGGATTGTCTAAACAAAGTACATTTCCCTCTAAACCATTCTAGGGCATCTCCTACAAACTCACAGCAGTAGGCACCCACAGCCGCCACATCACAAATCTTTTCTTGGCTCAGTTTTATGTCTTGTTTGGAATACAAGCTCTCTGTATTAATGAACATTCCAGCATCCTCGTGTTCAGAGTGTGTGTGGAGGCACCAGAGCACTTTAGGCAGTTGGAAACAATAGCATTGGCAAGATAATAGCATTTAATTTGTTGACAAACAGATTAATGAGTATGCCTAGAAGAGGAGGAATGAGTATTTATCATTCAAAAAAAGACAGGAAAGTAGAATAAATATGCATAATTTACAGGAATTCTTGTGAAATTTGGCTTGATAGGAAAGCTGCCATATGTGATAGTTGCCTGAATTATAGAAGAAAATAATTTTCTTTTAAATGTATTTCTAGGGAAATGCTTTGTATTTTTGTGCTTACTGCACAGAAGACAAAATGTGGAACAGAGAAAGAGAAAAATAAAGTCACTGATGGGTTATACATTACAGAAAGATCAAGAGCTCCAGTAGATGTTAGTAGCTTGATAGGAAAATTAGTCAGATTTGAGTGCATTCCCCTGAGTGGAACGATACTTTCTTCTGGCAGTAACTTCACTGAAATCAGTAGACCTCCCTGTGACATAAAGTGCTGTTTGACACAAATGCAGAGGAACAGTCATAGTGGGACCTTTCCTATAGAGAAGGTGGATCCAAAATACACTCAGCCTCAAACATCTTTTTGTTTCTGAATTCCACCCTGTTCAGAGAGTGGTGTCATGAAAACAAACTGGCATTGTGCACTGTTGTCTAAAGAATGTCCATTTTACTTTCACTGCAAAGAATGGTTTGCTTCTGTTTATTTCTGTGGTTGTTTCTGGTAACAACAGCACGTTTGACTCGGTCTGAAGGGAGACCTGAGTCTGGAGTACACAAACCTATTAACAGATTTCATACTGCAGAGTGAATATTACCCTGCTGAAAATATTCCAAGTGCTCAATGCTAGACTCCTTGCCAGAGTGGCTAATTATTCATGGAGTCCCACTTGTCAAAATGCCATCTCACTACTAGGTAGAAATCCTTCCCTTGGGACTGCCCCCAAGCCCATTGGCTAGGTTAGGTGGGAAAAACTGCCCTCTTTCTGCTTAGGCTGTTCTTTTTCTGTGTATTAACCAAACATGAAATCTACCTATATTTCCTTTTGTTTCCTTCCCTTCCCTGGACTTCATCTCACATCCTCAGGAGGAAATACAACATATTGGGTATAAAGCAAATATATTAATTTTTTTTCTAGCTGGTCAAAAATTCATATGAATTTGTGGAAAGACACCTACTGCACCGGGCCTGGATTGACCCCAAAGACAAACATTATAATAAACTCAACATTATAATAAACTTAGCAGTACACTCTGACAATTTTGAAGAGCTTTCCCACCCAATGAACTCCTTAAGGTGGATTCACTAGAGATGGGAATGCTAGAATGCACAGACAGGGATAAATTAGCACATAAAGACTAGATCGACAATAATTATTTTAAAAGCCAAAGGCCACTGATGAAAGAGGTAGGAAGATTTCCAACAAATAGGAATGGAGGCTCGCAGACCAGGGAGACAGGAGAAGGTAATCCCACTGTTAGTTTTTGGAACCTGGAAAAATGACACCTCAAAAAATGAAAGAAAAGAAATACAGAAGAGAGGAAAGGTTGTGCTAGGGAGACAATAAAAGGAACTAGGATTACAGAAAGAGACATAAGAAATTGGGATGATTTTGAAAGCCTCAATACACAATTTTGAACACAGTGTAAGGTAAATTTTAAATCATCATAAGAGGTTTTGCAGACCCATAAGGTTAAATGTGTAATACATTATTAGTGCCATCTTTCCAGGATAGCCTTTCCCAATGATATGAATTAGAAGTTCAGAGAGAAATTTCCGTAGTGATGTGGAATGAAACGCTCCAGAAAAGAGTAAAAAAAAAAAGACCTGAAGGATTCTGGTCAAGGTCTTGATCTGGTTGTTCTAAGAAGAGGGAGATGAATGGGGTTTGCCTCAAATAATTTTTAGGGTGATACAAAGCCAAACACACCCATAAATGATAGAGTTTGAAGAGAAAGGAAAACAGCATTAAGGACATGTATTAACAGAGGCTCTCTGCGTCCACTACGTTTCTCAAAATAGAGACAAAAAAGAGAGAGGATAAATCTTTAGAAGCCTACATACAGTGCTTTGGGATATTTTTTGATGAAATAACTTGTACTTGAAATGAAGAAGGTGATGGGTGATGGAAAGGTGTTTTTAAGCTTACAAAAAAATCTTTGTGATGCGCAAACATGAGGAGAGATACTCTTTGGGAGACAGAGGGGGTTCTGTTGTCAAAGCAATTAAGAACGAAGTGGAGCTACAAATAGGCCAGAAGAACAATATTATATACAAGCAAAACAGCAAAAGGAAATAAAACTGCGTGAATCATGGGAGTAAAAAGGACAGTAGGAAAAGGAAGTGGGAAAGGATAAAGCAAAGAAATGGAAAACATTTCAGAGAATGACTTCCATTGCATCCAACCTGCTAAAACAGGTTGAGGGTGTAAGCAGGCAGCATTGCTCAGCAAACCACAGCGGGTAGAGGTGGGCTTGGCAAAAGTGGCCAGGGGCTGGAACCCCAGAGAAAGCAGGGCATGAGGGGGTGGGATGGAGAACAAAAGGCAACCAGGGCAGATGGAGAAGGTGTAAAGATTGACCAGAGGGCAGGAAGATCTGTAATCACTGCATGGCAGTCCTCACAAACTAGGATAAAGCATTATCTCTGCAGCTTTGCATTTCTTGGTTGTCAGGAAGTGAATGGAAACCCTTCAGCTGCTGGGTTGTGCCTGGCTGCTCTGGTCCCAAGGAACTGCTGTCACGGATGAGCTCTGCCGGAGCACAGTTGCATGAAAGGAGCTTGGTTTAGCTTATCTGTGCTCCTGGTATTGAACTTCACTTGTATTTGCAGTGTGTTGTAGACAGAGTTGTGATATGGACAATGTGGGCTGTGTATTGACATTGTTCTCCTGAGCCAGGACAAACAATTTCAGGCTTGGCACAGAAGTTTAAGAAATGTTTTTAGGAGAAGCTTATTTCATCTTCACAGCAGTCACTGCTAATACCAAAGGGGCACCATGCCAAGACTGGATCAGCTCATAATCCAGCTAATCCCATTATGCCAAGCTTTGTGTGGTCCCTCAGTTTGGTAGCAGTCTCAAAAAAATCACTGTTTTTAAGTACTGATTGCTAACTTAGTACAGGCTGACCTGAACAAGGCTCTCTGACCCTTTAATGCACTGACATATTTCACTCCTCATAAAGCAGCTTAGCAGAAATATTTTTTTAACATTTTTTAATTTCTTGAAAACATATTATATCCAATACCTGCATCTTCTTTCAGCTCATCCAAATGCAGCTCCTCAGCAAACGAGGTCACATTCGTTGTGGCTGCTATTACACTCTCTTGCTGCACGTCTTCTGAGGCAAGTGCCTGGCACATCGGAGGTGGAGGGTCACTCTGCATTGCTCTTGTGGTATCGTCACCAGTGCAGGCTTTGCCTTCAGTATCTAAAACACCAAATCATTTAATCTTAACTAAACCCATGAGCAGTGAAAGCTGAAACTCCCTGCTATCCTCTTGAGAAGAGTGAGTGTCAAAGCTGCTAGTGCTCAGGGGACTGAGATTTATCTTAGAGCAGCACCTAAACTCTAACAGTGTTAAGCTTCTGTAATGCAAAACTTGTGGAGACCAGCCTGTCTGGATACCAATATCCACCCGGTCTTCCCAATGGGGCACATTTTCCCATGAGCATCCAGCAGCCTGGGCAAATGGCCATTGTGCATGTACAGGAAGGACCCTGTACTCTGGAAGCATCTGCTATGTGGAAGATGAGCACAAGCATGGGAAATCAGAGGACTCTAGGCAAAGGCAATTCCTTGCACAAGCACAGCTCATGATGCAGTGCGTTCATGGGTTGGTCTGACATATCTGAGTTGTGTCAGGCTCCGTGCATGACACGCTGCCATCCAGCTGCCTCAGCACTAATGTCGGAGCCTTACCGAAGACAAGGCTGCTAATATTCCCTACCAAGCTGTAGGTTCTGAGCATAGTTTTAGTTACTTAGCTTTGAAAAGCGTGTTGTGTGTGACTGAGCTGATCAGAAATTCAAATCCCTCTTCATGCAGACCTAGAAACTGCTCCCTTTGCTTACGCTGAAAGATTTTTGTGCCAGTGATCCCTGCAGCTGTACGCATCTTGATGACTGAAGCTTTTCTAGTATTCTATTCAGGCAAGAGTCCTCAGAATACAAACTATCCTTTTACTTCAGGACTCTCTCAGAATTTACAAGATCTACATCACTGTTGCAAACCAAAGCAATTACTTCCCGCTCTAGCCAGTGCTCCATGCTGACGGACATGTCTGCTGTCCACCCCTGACCTCCTAACTTGTATTTCTCAGCCCTAGACACTCCTTTCTGGAAGGAAGCTCCTGACGGGCCTGTTTTCTTGCAATGATATCATGACAAGTTTCTTGAACATTGATTTAAAATAGCTAGCATCCACAGCTACCCCTTTTTAATACTATTTGGACAATCTGCAGAGTAATTTATAGTGCTTTTGGGTAAGGGTATCAGATTTTAGCCCAGAGATGCTGCGGAAGGGATGCAGTATTTTTGTACGCTGAGCTCACGCAGTCTGCCTCATAATCACGTTTGGTGAAAAGTTACTGTTCTTAAAATAGCCCTTGCAGTAGCACAGTTGCTATGATACAGGGAAGGGGAGGGGGAAAAAGTTCATTGCCTACATTTCAACTCATTGTGAAGGCAGCCTATACGTAATCATCGCTGTATTAACAACTGCCTGCATTATTTGACAGGCAGCCCTTAACTCTCAGTGCTGTTAAGTACAGCCACATCTGATCAGTTTTGTGCTCACAATGGGGAGAAATACTGGGGAAATCTCCCTAAATGTTCTCAAGGTAACTCTGCTTTGCCTGTTCCTCAAATCCTTGGGAAAGGCAAGCTGCTGACAGCTGTGCCACAATGAAACTGCAGTCAGAGACATGAGTTCCTTCAGAACCCAGCCAATGGAAAGTGTAATGACTAATGAAGTAATGACAAGCAGAAGACAGCCCTGTTGAAGAATTTCTGTTGAGGAGCATCTGAGACTCACAACAGTGATGTTCCTGGTCAGAAATGATCAGCTCATGCTTAGATCAAAGTGGGTGTGCTGCTTTGATTGGCAGTGTGTCCCAACACTGTATTTTAGAGATCATCCAGGGACAGGAGAAAGCACAGACCTTAGATCCACTGGTAAGGAAAGCAGCAGAGTCTTGAGTATTGCAAAGTAATCAGACGAAGTTGGGCTGTAACTTTGTTCAGAATGAATCCCACTGTATGCCAGACCCTGCACCCTGTAACTTCTTACAGAGTGCAAGTTGGTTCTCTTGAGCAAAGGTGTATTTTGCGTTCAGTTTTCCAGGAGCAGGTTGGCATCTGCCCTGTGCAAGCAGAGCTGGAGAGGAGGGAAGGACAGAAGGGACCCAGGCTGTGCAACTGTGCAGTGTGTCTGGGCAGCTGGGTTTTGGGGTTGTGTGAGGAGAAAGGGTGACATAACCTGTTAGGATGACTCATCACCAAAGCAAGGGCAGTGCAGTTTCACCCTGGGCTGCTCACAGATTGATGCAGATTCCGTGCTAGCTTTGTGGTTTGCTCTGAGCCAAACAGTCAAGTCCAAAATGCTGCTTGACAGACCTTGTGCTATAAACTGGAGTGTTACACGACTATTGTAAAAGCATGAAGCAGATCTAGAGGTTTCTCAGACCACAGCTTCATCCCAGTTTGAGCTATTTATGAAAGTGAGCAGGAATCTGGTCTGTGGAAGTGGAGTAGAGCCTGATGAAATAAAGGGGGTTTAGGATTTACTGTAGTCTTTTAGCATAGTATTGCTGCTTTGACAGTTGCAACTTAGTGCATAAATGAGGACTTAGCCTTGAAACTGCTGCCACTGCAGCTCAGTCCAAGTAGGGCACTAATCATTTCCTGAGAATTATTTGGGTCAATTTTTTATTCCAGTTAATAAGCTGCTTCTACTAATATAATAAAATAACCCTGGAGATTCACAACACTCTGTAAAGACAAATAACTTGCAGGCGGCTGCTATGTCCTTCAACTGACTGTTAGCTGTTCTTTCCTTTCTGGGCAGCAGGGTGGTACTGAAAATTTGTTTGATGTTTATAGCAGCTCTATGCAACTTTATTGCAGACAGGTAAGCAGTCTGTTTGCAGCAGCCTTTTTAAAAGCATGGCTTGTCATCACTCCTCACTGGACTATATGTATTTATTTAAACTATTTTAACGTTGTTAAAATGATCTTGCAACTTAGCATCATCTGTTTTCCTCCCAACTAGTTCTTTATACATGCAAGAGGTTTATTGATTCATTATTATTATTACCTTTTAATGTCCTCTGCAGAAGTTTTATTTTACTGTTCTTTTGCAAAGCTTTAGATATGCATGTCTTCAAATTCATGGATCATGGGGAACTTTCATACTTCTAGCAGAAATGGGGTGTATTTTTCTATCAAATAGTGTTAATATGCTAACAGGGCAACTAATCATCTAGAATTATGAGAGACACAAAGAGTTCAATGGGCAGGAATTAAAAATGAGCTTTCTAAAAACTTCGATTTTAGAATAAGCTGATGGTTTGATAGATTATTTTTTTAACTTGAACATAAAACTCGTATTCAAATAAATCCAGTAAAATAATATGGAAATTGCTTTATTGCAATGAAAAAAAAAATCCTGTTTAAAATGCTCTTTTTCTGACTCTTCAGTTGCTCTGTTATACTCCAGCATAGCAACACTGAGTATTGTCCCACAGGCTATTTATAGGCATGGCATTTGTTTTATACAAAGAAACTCAATTATTAGTTTCAAAGAACATAATTTCTATCTATCAGATAGGTCATACTCAAAAGGCAAGTCTTTCTTCAAGATAGTACTTTCTGCTGTAGTTTTCAAAGTAAAGATGCATTTACTTTTTTTATCTCCATTTAGGTGGGAATGGCAATTAGGATGTTGTCCATAACATTGGGAGCTCACTTGATCTCACAGAATAGTCACCCAGATCTCTGTCTTCTTTAAGCATCTGTCAGGGCTTTGGAGCAGGGTTATACAGAACCACAGTCCTTTGTGCGTGTTTCTGACACTTTATCATCTTTCAGTCAATGACTTCTGCTGAACCTGGTTTGTACTCAGGAAAGCTTTAAAATGACACTACCCAATGCTTCACTTTTCCATGTGAATCAAAACCAGGCAGAACGGTAGAATGTTTTTTCACAAACTTGTTTTACTGGAAAGACAGCTGAAAACATCGCATTAGTATCATTTTATGAGATTTGGATTCATGGGTTGTACATGTTAGCTGAATGCATCTGTATGTCTAAGTGTATATTTATACCAGCTTTAGCTTACTTTCTTGGCAGTAGGATTTAGCTAGGTTTAGAGCAGTTGCACAAAACATACGTATCGGCTCAGATTGCACCATGTATAAATCAAGCGAAGATGAACTTGCATTCAAGATGGTAAAACATCAAAAATTAAACTGCATGGATTGATTGCAGCAGGGAGGAATTTGAAGAAAGGCATGCTTATTTCAGATACTGAATTTTCCTTTCTGAATTGAAGGTTTTCTTTTTCATTCATTTGATTGTTAGGTTTCTTCTCTTCCAATTATGTGTTTTCTATTGTCCTGAAAAAGACTCTGATAAAAAAGGTGAAGAATATTTACTTACCTTGTTCCATCATCTCCAGAAGGCCTTTCTTAATGAGTTCATCCCGACCTTGTCGTGCTGTCATCTTCTTCTCCAGCACTGAACAAAGTAGTAGCATAACACAGCACCAGTTAACAACAGAGTATTCATATAATGGAGCGAGAAAGATGCAGTGTGGAAATTCCCTCTAGTCTCAACTGCTGTGTGCTTGGAAAGAACTGCAAAGATTTTGTTTTGGGGAGCATGGACTGGTGAGCCTGTTTGTACCTTTTCCTTTGTTAAAACAGATGTAAAATCACTTACATGTAAAACTGAGATTTATTGTCTAACCTACTGTCTGATCACACTGAGTGCAGAGTAATGGGGATATTAGAGCCTTCACACTGTTATATGCAGCATGTTGGAGCTGCCTTAGGAAGCAGTGTCCTTTACTGTGACACTCCACAAGATATCGGGGCAAATGGAGGGAATTGCACCATCCTATCCTTGGAAAAGACAAGTGAGTTTGTCTCCTTACTGATCTCCTGGGACATCCCTGGAGACTAGAGAGACCATGCAGCACTGTATGCTGGGCTCCTTCACCACGGAGACAGCAGCTTGAGGGAAGGCATTTTACAGGTTGTATATCCCTCCTGTCACTTTTCATAATGTTACTGTGACCTATATAATCTTCACCCCTAATAAAAGGGGTGATGATACTTGGGGCCATAAATGTAGCCTATTTTGGAGAAGGGACATCCCATAAAAAGCAGTCTGTGTTGAGGCTTGTGCTTCACTCTCATATTTTGACCTTTTCTTCTAAATGTACTATATTGTGTTATATAGGAAGTCAGCCTATATGGGGTCTTTCTAGTGTTACACATTATTAATCTGTAATATGCTGAAATCTCTTAATTAGGTTTAGATCATTAACATTTTCTATGTAAGCAAATTTTGCTCAGGCTAAACTTTGCTCTCTGCAGCATCAGTCTCTTGTTCTCATCCTACCTGCAGATGTCTGCTTTAGCTTCTCATTTTTCTTTTTCCGCCACTTCCATGGTTTGAAGATCCTGCCCAGTGTTGCCAGTTTGCTGTTCCTCCTCACTGGTGGAGTTCGAATCCCTGAGACCAAGTAGTCAGAACGCATTGCAGGGGACTGCTCCATCTCATCTGAGAGGGGAAGAGAGGAAAGCCAGCTTTTAGACAAAAAGCTTCAGCATAGACTTATAAAGGGGAGGCAAGTAGAGGCTCACCAGCTAACAAGCATTCAGTCCAGTCACCAAGATAAGCAGTGCAAGACTGAAAGAAAGTCTCTACATTGCTGGAGCTGGCAGTGAGGCTGAGGGATGCCAGCCAGAGAGGCATTCAACCTCACTGTGCCAGCCCAGTGCTTCCTACCAGCTGCTCTCTTGAATCTGGTCTTGCACAGTACCTGTCTGGATGCCAAATTTTTCAGTATCTCTGCTGCTGCCATCCCTCATGGATTAATCAGGGCTATTAGGCCCACAGAGAGGGGTGTGTGCTGAATTTGCACACCCTCTGCTTTATTCCATCGCTTTCCTACCTTTGCCCATGCCTGGTACTCACCAAGGTAATGGTGTTACTCTCCCTCCCAAGGGCTGTGTGTAACTGCATTGCAGCCTTCTGAAACATGGAGAGCTGAGAGCTCCCAATAACTTCAGTAGGAACAGTAGAAACTTAACACATCTGTTAATCAGGTCCATGCGGCCTCCAGTTAATCACATAAATGTAATGTTCATTTAGAAAAAAATCAGACCTTTATGAAAAGCTGAGAGGAAGTCTGAGAAAGCTGAGGTCCCTTCTGAATTTCCAGCTTCCAGTTCTGTTTTCAGACCACAGGATATTGCTGCCTTTTAAATTAACTCCTTTCACGTAAGCTAACACAGAACACACGACTTGTGTAAGCTAATGCAAATCTTTTATATAAGAACAACTTGTTTGAAACCTGTTACATAGGTAAAATCTTAGAACTATTGTGCAAATTTATTCCTTGAGGAAGCTAAGGGGAAAATTCTTTCCCCTTTGTCCAGCCAAGCCACAGAAATTCAGAGATAATGCTTCAGATGGAAAAGCAATTTAGGTATTTTTATATTTTGTCTTGAAAATACACTGTAAGTTTTGCTTACACTTGTAAGTCTTGCACAAAACAATACATAGTGACTATTCACAGTTGTGTGCTAGCCAGTACCATGAAAGAAAGTAGCACAGTTCCATAAATGGGGTTATTGATGTCTTTACTGAGATTTGTGTTTGAGCACCAATACAGTGATTGTTAAAAGAGAAGCTGCTATCAGTCATCAGACATGTTACAGGAGTAAAAACTAAATGACAATTTGTATTACTTTTTCAACAATCAGTTACGATTTAAATGAGCAATGTGGAGCTATGAACATATGTACATTTCCAGGTAATTTCACTCTGGAACAACAACATTTATCATAAATTGCTTTATGACTGCAAGATAAAAACTATATAGCATCTTCTATGCTTTGTTTTTAAGTTAACATGGTGAAAATGCTTAAATCACAGCATGGAGGTAGGGATTCCCAAGTAAACAGGAAACAATTTTTGGAAGAATATTAAACACAGCAGGCAAATGAACACACTTCTCCTCTTCCATTTAATTTTGAAAATACTAGTAATTGAGATGAATCATTCAGTGGAGATAAACTAACAGCTTGGCCGTGTGGACTATCAGAACAGAGAAAAGGCTGTAACAGTTCCCCTCCTGCCACACTATGCCCAGTGAATTTCTCTTTCTATGTTCTGAATTTAGAGCATCTTTTGTCTCATTCCACAGAGTTTATCTTGGAGTTTAAATTAGAAGAGATTTAAAATGTATGTAAAAATATAGTTTTGCCTTTGAAAGAATGGTATCTACCCAAGGTGATATTTATGATTTACAGTTTGGACGTCAGTATTAAGTTGAGAGCAGAAACTAGCAATGAGCCTAGCACAGAGTGCCAAGATAGCTCCTTTCATAACTGCGTATTCAAAAATGAGGAGTATCACAGAAATAAGCTTTGAAGAAGCAGAGCTACTCTTGATTACAGAGGTGGCAATGACAATGGAAAATGGCAGGGTAGATCTGCTATTAATTTGCTATTATGGTTACTTTAAAGCTGTAATAGAAGCCTCCGAAAGTAGCATTTGGCCATTTCTTGTGACATCCCTTGAGTGGGAATATAAATGTTCACAAAATTAGCTTATCTCAAAAGAGCTGTAGATCAGACTGTAAATCAGACCCTTGTCCCTGGAAGCTACAGTGGAGTTAGGACAGCCTCAGTTCAGCCATCCCTGGTCCTTGCCTGTAAGACTGCACTACTGCTCAAACACTTCCTACCATCCCAGGAATTTCTCAAGCATGTAAGTAAAGATTAAATAAGAAGCTGATTTAAATCAGTACCTTGGCAAGTTACTTACCCTACTGCATTTCATTCAGGATGTAGGTGTCTGCAAAGTGGTTTAGGCATCATCCATGTTTTGTTTAACACTGGTAGCATGAGATCATTTTACCTTTTTTTGCCAGATAGCAGGGGATGTAGACAGAACCAGGAAGTCATTCAAACCCAAAACTGTGTGTCTCTGGCAATGTTTATTATCCCAGAATTTCCCCCTAAGAAAGAGAATGGGGAGATATTGCAAAAGTACTAAGAATTCCTTAAGTGCCCTGTAGTGATTAGTGCTTCTGTAGTTTCTACCAGCTGCCCTGTTAGCTGGGTTTCTTCCATTCCCTTCTGCCCTCCTGGTTGTGGAAATGTAAGTATTTTATGCCTTAGACTTTGGTTAGATAAAATACAGACAAATCAAATGTCAAAGAAGGAATAGTAGCTAAAACAAATGTTCCAGTGGAGGTTTTTGTGGGCTTTTTAACTTTATTAATGCTTTTCATATGGAACAGACAGTTCTTAAGCAAATGGTTTTATCACCTGGTATATTCTCACCATATGCAGTTCCTACACTGTGCATTTGGAGAGATGGACACAAATAAATATAGATGGAGACACAGTAAGACAGATGTCCTGAAGTCATAAATAACAAGGAAATGGTCTCACTGGCAATGAGAATCACAAGAAAGCCCTTGGAGCTCCTCATTTCCAGTCAGTTCATTTTTTCTTGGTTGTGGGTTGGCTGCTTGGGAGATAAGAAGTTGACAGCACAAAAAGCAGTTCCCACGTACAGCAATGAATACTGAAGGAGAAGGCGCGCCTAAATATCAGCCAGTTCCTGCAGCCAGCATGCTGCCAAGACTTACCAACCCTCCAACCACTCTGTGAAATATTCAGCACATTTTTTTAATCTGCAGTCAATATTTTAATTATGCTAACTGTTCTGTGGAATAATGTGGTTATTTCTCCCAGAGTCTGGTAGCCTGGGGCCAGGCCATGCAATTACATAGAGGATGTCTGCATAATATAAACAGCCAAGAGCCAAATCAAGACTCTCCAAATCAGCAGGAAGAAATGAGCAACAGCTTAACTAGCTGTGTAATGTAGAAGGATGAGGAACAGTCTTTATACAGGGTCAAGCAAGCACAAGCCTAACCCACAGCATGGCAACCTAACCCTACCTGACACAGGGAGGCCAGGCGCTGTTTGGCCATCGCTGCTGAGACAGATCAGTTGGTCCCACGCTGTCCCACAAAGAGACAGTCATCAGCCCTGTGGGGCCAGAGGATTCTGTTTATGTTGAAATTACTTTCAAGTCCCTCCTGTACCCTCAGAAGGCAAAGGCTTTTGTGCTGCAGCTCCAGATCCTAAACAAACTTTGCATATATCACACAATTGTCATCCGCTCTGTGTGTGTCAAACAGGTGGAAATGAATGTGGCTGTGCCCCTGCTGATGAAGCTGCGCATGTGCTTCTTACAGTGCTAGCTGGGGTAATTTCTAGAGCTCTTAACAGTGGTCAAGAGTGTGAATGGTTTGATGTCTGAAACATCCCAAATCAGATGAGGGGAGAGGTTCTGGCCTGACAGGTATTGCTCTGTGATACTGCTCTGGGCTGTGGAATAAACCAGGCAGCAGAGAAGAAGGAAACCAACCATAATATTCATTACATTTGGCTGCAGGGTCTGACCCCTCAGAAAGTCTGAGCATCTGCAGCTTCTGTTTACATCAGTAGCAGTTGTGATGATGATCAGTGTCTCTGAAAAATGCCCCCTTGCTTTCCTCTTTAAAATACTGTGGTGACATAAATAGACTGCTCTTCCTGCTAGTCCATTCTCTGTAGGAACTGTGCATGGATCATGAAGTTTTTCTGCAGATAGAAGCTCTCCCATTTACAGAGCTCAAGTCCTGACTCTGTCCCATCCAGCTTCCCACAGAAGTGGGGCAGATTTGCTGGAAGCATTGTGAAGTTGATGTCCTGGATGTGTGATGGAAGAGCGCTCTATGCCTGCACATAGCCTTCATTTGTACAGCAGATGGTTTTGGTGCTGAGATGATCATGTCTGAGTGATAACAGTGTTGTGAAATTGAGCATTGGGTTCGGTCAGTTGAGTCTACTTTCTTGGGTTTTTCATGACGAGCCAAATCTATCTTGATGCCTGGGTGGCTGATTATAGCAACTGCAGGCTGCACTCCACAGGCTGATGTATGGCAGTTGGGAGCATCAGGAATGCAGAGCCAAGTTATACTGACCTTGCCACGGAGAGAGGCGGTAAGAGACACAGGATGTCCTCTCGTGAATACACAAATTGCAGCAAGAAGTTTATGGGAAGCTGAAGGATGCTGAATTTTAATGTGCTGGGAATTTTGGTAACTTAAATTTGTGGTAATGGAAGTTGTGCCTTGCTAAATCCTCTGTGTGCACTGGTAGAAGGACCACTGAAAAATCTGCAACCTGCAGGCAGTTTAAAAATAACACAGCAGACAAGAGCTGCAGGCAAATTTGTAAGGCAGGCGTGCTCTGTTTTCTGATGAATTGGTTTGTAATGCAGCTCTGCATGTTTTCCCCTTTATTGTCATTGCATGTCTTTGCAACTCTGATACAGAGTCAAAAAAAGGAAAAAAGGTTCCCTTTCATCCAATCCAGAAGGTAGAGACAGTGAGTGGAATCAAAATGACCTTTTTGGCTTTTGGGATGGACGTGCCTTTACCGGTACTAACTTTCAGTGCTGCCTAGAATTGGTGTCTACCTCTAAAAAGGATGTTAAGGAGGATGTCACAGGGAGAGCTGAGCTTTTAAAGGGTTCATGTCTACAACCGGTCAGTCCCAAATCATGCAAGCCAGGTGTTTGTGAGGTTAGCCAAGAAACAGTAGTTCTCTACCAAGGGTGCTCTATACAGAGGGTAATTTTTATCTAGTGAGAGAAACCTGCAGGGGAAAGAAGGCAGAAAGGTTGTCTTGGTTTTAGAGTAAGGACTATCCTGAGCTTTGGGAAAAAGAATTAGCAGTAGGAACAAACCCCTTTTTCCTTAGCTTAGCATCCTAAAAGAGGAAGAACTGATCACATTGAATTTGCAGGATAGGGGTAAATTTTTTTGCATCTAGGAGCCTTTGAACACTTCTGTTATCTTCCAGAGAAGCAGAATTCAAACTGAAGAGGTTTTTTATTGCACTAGTTAGATATTTCCTGTGATGGAGCTCTTCCTTGTTCTAAAAATGTTTTCTGTCACCTGCATTTCTGCAGACATGCTCTCTTTCTTGACTGTCTTTGAAAGAAAACTGCAGTGGAACATTCCAGTTTGAAGTTTCCATTTCAGTTTTTTAAACATATAGTATTTTGATTTTTCCAATTTTGAATGACTGTTAGCAATTAGAAATTAAAATTAGAAATGAGACAAAAGCTTTTGATGAACCTGAAATTTATTTAAATTTGAAGGATTGTATTTGAAGCTGTGAATGTTTCAATATTGGTTTGGTTTGGAAAAATTTACACAGAATCCTTTGTAAAACAGAAAACCTAGTTCCTAACATGTTAGTTATTTAGAAAAGGCAAGATACCTGCAGTACATTATTGAATGTATCATAAGCTAATTTTGGATGCACAGATGCTGACATGACACAGATTGTTGCTCTGACACATCATTTTTGTTACACCAGAAAAATATTGAAACAAAGTTGGGAAAATTACAGGATTGAGGTGCAAATTCAGTCACTTACCTATCCAAATTTTTAGGTTTTGTATGGCAACAGTGTGGGTAAAAATGGATTGAATTCTTATCTCTGTTCTCAGAATTGTAACCCTTTATGTTCGCAATTTTCTGCCTTGGATTTCATCTCCCCCAATAGTTTAATCTCATAAGAACGCAGATGGATAGTGGGCCAGGTTCATCCACATAACTACGTCATTCATCGAGTTACCTTGGGGGAAAAATCTGGCACAGTAAATTTGTGCAGACTTCAGACTCATGGAGATACATGAAGGCAGGGTGAAAATACTAGGATAAATGGCAGAACGATGAAGGGGAATAGAGTCCTTTGTGAGCACCATACCCAAAACATGCCCGGGTTCAGCTTCCACTGAGTATAGGCTGTTCTTGGGCTATATCACCTTTCTTTTAGCCAGGTGGTATGAATCGTGATTAGGTTTTTATACTTCCCTGCATGAAAATGCAAGTTACTCTGCTTTCTTTCTACCTTCCATGTGGTCTCCAGAGTCTGAGCTTCTATTTTCACTTCATACTCAAATGTTTGCCACATATCCTTGTTCTATAATTTCTACTGCTCTTTATTATGTTAAATTATGATTTTACATTTTTCTTTAATTGAAGGAGGGGGATAAAAAAAAAATACCATAATTTGTGGGTGGTAGGAGGGGGCTGTGCTTGCCAGGGAAGTTTTTTCCATTCTGTCATGCTAAGCCTCCCTTCAAAGTATTTGGATTTTAAAACCAGCTTTAGCTAAATGGAATGGGGAATCAGATTATACTTATCAAAGGAAAGAGAGCAGGGAAGTGGCAACTCCAGCTAAATCTCTTAGATAAATACGCGCTTTATATGCTTGAGGTTTGTGATTTCTTCCAGAAAATGTTCCTTCTGGAAGTTGACGTATCACCTAACAGCATTAGCGCCATATGAGCCAAGGTGCAAAGAAATTAATCAGGAACCTTTCATGCTTTTGGATCATTGTGTCAAGTCCCAATAGCACTTCCTGTGATTTACAATGCACAGTGTGACATTAGCAATTGATTAACAAAATAATTTTTTCAGTGTTTGCGTAAAGGAACCCACAACATGCTTTACCTGGATAAGGAAGAACTAAATAACAGTAAGAAAATGAGACTAATGAAGGATTGCTGTATAATCACAGTTAATTCGGTTACCTGAGCCTGCACAAGATCTTCTTTTGAGAGGGGAAGCTTGACATTTGCATGCCTCTTACCCTGTGAGAGCTTGCTCAGGCAGCAGACAGAGCAGCATCTCCTGAGATTCACAAAAAATCTATTCAAATAAAGTCAAATAAGCACTGCCTCTGCAGAGGGCCAAGAAGCCAGACTGTGCACCAAGCCTTGTCCATCTTGCATCTGCAAAGGGTTTTGTACCACACACGTTACAAATTCCCAGGACTCTGCAGTTTCCCCAGGCCCCTTGGAGAGATGTTATTCTGCAGGACGCAAGGAGGCCAACCCCAGGAAGCACAGCGATGGCTTGAATTAGGCTTTCCATATACTTGGAGTAGTAAAGCTGTTGTCTGCACTGCAGGACTGGTGTTTCATCACCTGCAGTTGTTTAATTAGCTGTAGCCTTGCTGCAAACCTGTTGAAAGGATGTTTTTTATAGCTTCTTCAGGGAGTCTGCAGACTGAAACACACCCTCTGCTGTTTCCAAGAGGCACCTTCAAATGCATTTAACTGCAGCTTATCCCTGATAGCAGTTACATTTAGAGGGACATGTAACACCCAGGGAAGTCATTGGTGTAAGAGCACTGTGCTTGCTAACCGGGAACTATGCATTACTTTTTTCTGGGATTCATGCCCCAGAGTTGACCTGTTTAGAGTTTCTTCCATCTATGGGAGTGTATGTCTGTCAGACATACAATTAGCTCTCACTTTACATCCATCTCAAACTTGTATATTAGAGAAATAATCAAATCCTCATGTCCTATGCACTTTTATGCCCTTGTAATTTAATGCATAATTTCCTTCTTCCTTCGAATGCACCGCAGCTCTCTGTTGGTGCTCTGTCACTGTTCAATAACACTACTGCAGATAGAAAACATTTGTTTTGCTTTGTGAAATGCAAGAGCATCCACCTTTTTTTTTTTTTAACTTTATCACTACTGCTGCTTTGCACTTTCACTTTCCTTACAGCCTTTGGGAACAAATGCACATTAGTGAACAGTCTCTGGTGCATACTGCAGGCCTGCTATACAGAGTAAGACAGAGATGCGGAAGAAGAAATACTTAGACAACAAAAATATGACATAAACCAGAACAGCTACAGAGAAAGGTAGATAGAAAACAGGCACAGTGACTGAATTCAACTTTTGTCCAAAGGTTATGCATCCAATTTGGCTCCTTGTAAAACTGTTATAAAGCCACTAGTGATTTCTACATTTGGCTGGTATGCATATTGTGATGAAACCCTTCTTAGGAGGTCATATCACCTGAATGAATGGTGAAATACTTTCTAGAGATGGCTTGGTCTGCTGCACGTAACATTGTGTAAATTTGAGACACATGTAGAAATACTTTTAGGGGACCAGTGCCTTTTAAAGATCCATTTATCCCACTGTCTACTGGTATTTTCCAAAGAGGCGGTTTTCCTAAATACTCAGCAGTCTTCAAAAGACAGCAAGGTACCACAAACACTCCGCTGTCCTCAGCATTCTTGAAAAGGCACACACATATGCGCATACACACAAAGCAGAGAGTCAGGCAGTACAATGTCTCCATGGGCAATGGCACTTTTCACCTGTTAAATCTTGTGTTAAAGCTAACATTGTCTGCTCCTTACCATGGCACTATCTCAAGGCTCAGATAAGGGCTTTAAATCACTGATCTAACAAAAATGCAACATGCTTAACTGTAGAGATCTGAGTATCTTTAAAAATTAATGAGTTCCTGGGAGGTCCATACTCTAAAAATTGAGATTCTGCTTCCACACTGATGGGCTCTGGTTAACAATCTTTAAAGTGCTAATAGAGCAATATGCCTTCTAAAATGAAATTCTTTACTGGTTGAGGGCCAAGAGAAATAATTGCATATCAGATTTACTGCAGTGATTATCCCTGTTTGTCTGAAACAAGACCACAATCTATTCCTAATGGGAATGGCAGGATCTTCAGGGCAAAGAATGAACATGGAAATTACTCAAAATATATAAAGCTGTCTCCTCTGCAGCTCTTGGAATGACTCCATTCCAGGTTGTTTTCTTCTTGTATTGTAGGAGCTTGGAAAAATAAACTACTGAGTTGTAATCCTTACCCTGTGTAAGAAATAGAATAGAGAGACAACGTCCCACATGGCAACAACAAAATGAGAATTTGGCAGGAGAATAGTGATCTCTGTCCATTAAATCTCTATGTTACCCAGCAGCCAAGCAGGGAGAACAACTATGAAAACAACTGGTTCCTTTTGCTAATGTAATATATTGGTTGTGTCTACGTTAGCAAGTAATGCAGCCCATTAGAAGTGGGTCTGTAAACAGCTGGTGATGAGGACTCAACATCTTCTGGCATGCATTTTTTAAGTAGTGTGATCTTGTGACTCTAACTTGACAGAGAAGGAGCTCTTTCCTTACAAAGTGCAAAGGAAACAAGATTCTTCTTTGAAACAAAAATACCAACCAAACTAAACAACCATCCTTCCAAAAATGAACTAAGAACTCCAGTTTTTTCTTTCCAGAGGAAGAATAAAGATCATTATTTCTCTTAGTAAATTACAAGATTCAAAAGCCCCTAAACACACAGGCAAATTTGTATGAGTTGTTGGTACTGAAAGTCACTAACTTTCATCAAGACTTTGGCTCTTATATTTTTGGTAAAGTAAAAATTCCCTTGTATTGTGTTTTAGCCCATATTACAGCTTGTCTGAAATGTCCATATACTACACTTGTCTGTTATACGTCCCTATGTCCACAATGGCATATGTCTTCCTAGAGCCCTTCAACAAGACATTTTATCATCAATTAAATTGCTATGCATAAATTAAAAAAATGGATATAATGACAATTTCAGACTTGCTACAATGATGCTATGGTTGTGGCAGAAAAGCAAATTTACTCTAATGTACAGATGGATGAATTTCTTTTAGCTGGTTCTTTTCTAAGGTTTATAGTGCACTGAATTTAGTGGAGAAAGGGCTTTGCATTTAACCAAAGTTCTACTGATTTCATTAATTGGAGTGAGTCTTTATGCAGTTCAGTGCAAGAACTGAGTTGTGTATTGATTTTTGACTTCATAAAACATTCTTTCCACACAAAGTAGGCAATTGTTGCTAAAAACAAGTCAGAAAATGCATCATAATATCTTGAAATGGTTGCATTTGAAAGAAGGGGAGAAAAATGTCTTAAATTCCATTTTAATATTCATGTTATTTTCAAGGAGAAATTTTGTGGGCTTGTTAGGTTGTATTGCTTACAACAACTGCAAAGGTCACGTAATAAGCCTCAACAATATGTTTGCAGGTGGTTACTGTCTCTAGGAATATTAGGCAATAATATATGATGTTTAATGACTACAGTGCTTACACTATCTTGGAAAGAACTACCTTAAACTGAAATAAACAGAGGAGGAAGGAGGTAGCATACAAACATATGCAAAGCAGGTACCAACAAAGCCATGAGCTAAACTAAAATGTAAATGATAACTGATAAGAAATGGCTTTTTTGATATCTTAAAAGTCTACTAGCAGCATTTGCATTTAAAAGTCTATAGCAGCATTGGTAAAGTTTCCCCAGATCTGCCTTTAAGTGCTTGGATGGATGTGTAAGTGTCACCATGTGGCTAATGCATCAGGCATTGTCCTCCTCATCCTAGATCAGCCGGCAGATGAAAAAGGAGAGGCTGTAGCAACTCTGAGTTGCACAAGATTTTCCTACTAATCAGTTTTCCCATGGCTTTGTTAAGGCAACTTAGTGGTCAAGGCCAGCATGGTGGATGCGGAGCAGCTTAAATCTGCCTTGGTATAACAAACCCTCTCTGCACTGTGTTTCACATACATACAGAAATTGCTGATCAAAATCCATTTCTGCACATTTTGTCTCAACAGGTAAGATTGCTCTGGTTCTACATTTACAGACTTGATTTATGATGTTACAGTGTAAAAAAAAAATAAATTACGAGATTCTATGATATTGTGAAGTGTCTAGGGATTGCGTGATTACACTTCTATGCTGCTGGTCAGTGCTTATGCAAAAGAATAAAAAATAACTACCATTTCCAACTTAAAAGCGTGTCAGGAGGCTCTGTCTTTCTATAGACAAGTTTTAATTTTACTGGAAACAGGTTTTAAATTCACATTTATTTTTTAAGACTAACAAACCCAGGTAGTTCTTTGGTCTCCGGCTCTCAAATTTCATTTGGGTCAGGTTTTTGAGAAGGAAACATCTAAGGAATGTTTTTCTAGCATTTGCCTTTCATCACTAAGAATATTTGGACTTTTCCCTCTTTTTTCTTTCCCTTTTGTTTTTTATTTTTATTTTATTATTTTTTTATGCAAAGGGGATAACCAGATCTGTGACAAAACTTTCATTTTAAAACCACCGTAGAATATGAACTGAATTTCTATTTCAATGCATGAGGTTTTTATTAAACAAGTAAATGATAGTCTTGTTTGTTTCAACCATATCCTGGGCCTGTTTTTGTAAGTCTCACAAAGCCTAAATAGCATGGAAGGAAAAACAGCATGGAATATTTTTACCCTGTCTGACCTAAGTTTATGTATTTTTCAGTTCTTCCAAGAGAAGGAGAAGTGGAATAACTACTCCTTCTTCTCAGTTTCTTTTCAGCTTTTATATTTTAACTGTGTTCTCAGCTGCTTGCATGAGTCATGGAGAGCTGGAAACAAGACCCCCCTAAAATATTATAATAACTGCTTCCTCATGAGGAAGCCTATGTGTGTTTTGGGGTATACCACTAAAAAGCCACAAAAATCTCCTGAAAGCTTTTTTGTGCCAGAAACCTACATGGGAACTAATAAAGGAAGAGACAATATCATAGCTGCAAAAACTGATTACTTATGAGTGTAATGAAAACTAAGATATTTAAAGATTTCCATATCACTCTGCTTTGAAATTTATGCCATTGTTCTTCGGCATTTGCAGACATTTCAGACTGCTGTTGACTTTGTGGATTGTTTTGTGTAATGATGCTATTGAATTTCACTCGTCTAGGCATAATTTGGATTTGATCCTGTGATGTTCCAAGAAAGTCTGAAATCCACAAGCTTTTATAGGAACTGGAAGGGTGTTCAGTGTTTGCCATGCTGATTCATGCTGTTCCAAGCTTACATGTTCATCATTGCCTGTTCCTTCCTATACAGTGTAAGTTATATCCAAACTAAATCTCTGTTTGAAGCTACCTTTAGAAACAACTATTTAGAAACAACAGGGAAAGCTCATGGCAGAAAACCATTCTTCATTCCGAAATCCCATAACTTTGTTTAGAATAAGCCAGATTCCTCATACTTTGGCTCATGTCTAGACTGAGCAGAGCATATCAAAACAGGTCAAGGATCTTGTGCAGTAAGAGAGGAAAAAGAAAGAAAGGTCATCTTACTTAAGCATAAGCCAAATTCATTGGCAGGTCAAATGGATTCATACAGCAAACATAACAGTAAAAAAATGTTGTGAAACATATTAAAAGAGGATATTGGTATCAAATGTGCCTGTCAGCTCTATTGCGTTTATAGGCATATATTATTATGCCTCATACTGCCCTGTTTCAGTCATGTTAGCTTGAGCTTATCTGCCTCTAACATAGAGCTTCAGTCCTAAATTTCTGAATGTAACGTCAGACAAGTAGTTTGTCACACTGAAATTACATTTCCCATCAGAAGCTATTCCCTTTCTCACTGGGCTACCCTTCCTCTTCTCTGTACACATTCTGCTTTTACACCCAACTCTGGTTTTTGCTATCATTTCACCATTTGTACAGACCTGACTACTTATCCTGCATGCAGCCTTCTCTTCCTGCTCAGTACATTTTACTGATTCTCTGGACAATAAGAGTCTGACTTTACTCAAGACTATGCAGGAAAAGGCTTCCTTCTCAGAGAAAGCTTCTAGATGTTACAAGTATCAAGGATTCATTTACCACATTGGGTAATGAAGCAGAGCTAAAAATACCATATGTTCCTTTGACGTTGCCCATTCATTACAATAAATGACTGAAAATTCTGTGACTGTGGAACAAAACATGTTTTATGTTTTTGCTTTTAAGTGAAGCTGTGTATAAAGCTCTTTGCCACTTGGAATATCCTCTTGCTGTTTTACATAAGAGGATAACAAAGTTTATTTGGAAAAGGCAGAGAAGCCTACGGCTTGTTTTCCTCTCATTTTCTTAAATGAATGAGGAGAGATCTTAGAATGTGAGATCACGGAAGTGTAACTGGCCAAATTTGCTCCGTTATGAGAAAATATAGTAGGGAATTTGTTGAGACTGCCCTTCAGAACATCACTTCTTGCTGGCAATTCACTGCACCAGATAAGCAGAAGTCCTTTCAATCATCTTCAGGCCTCCTATGCAATCTGTGCAAGTCTGTTCAACAACCAAGATGGGATTATCAAAGCATGAGAAAAAACTGACACATAGGACCAGATTGTTTGAAGATGTTTATTTTAAGCCACTTCACATAGTCTCATTCACTATTTTTGTTTTTTGAACTCAGAGAAAGAGAGAAAATTTTTTTCTCCAGTAATTAAAACTCTGAAGGCGGACACTCTTGCCTGCACAATAGAAGAGCTTACAATATTTTAAAAAGTATTAAAAAAAAAACCACCATAAAAACCTCAACTAATTTCTTCCTTTCAAGTGCTGAAATGATCTAATGCTATTAATAGAAGATTCTTTCTCTGTAGAAAATTTATTCTATTTAAAGCTACTGGGGAAAAGCTTGAAAGAACAAAAAATTATTATTCTGACATCTGGCTATTGGTATAGCCTTTGGATGATGAGTTCAGCTAGTGGCTCTAAAATAAGTACATTTGTTTGGAAATAAGGCAGAATGATCAACAAGACATCCTTTCTCCACACAGTAGCATGCAGTGGCTGCATACTTGCTAGAAGCCCACCCAGCTTGTCCCTTAGTGCTGAGGGAAGCAAATTTGAGGATACCAGACTGACAACACTGAAAAACACAGATTTTTCTTCATACACAGAAATAGGCACAGCTAATGAAGCAGCATAACTTCCCCATGCTGCTGATCAGCGAAGCCTGACCCTGACCTAAATGGTCCATGATTAGCAGAGCAGGTGTTGGTCTGTCCCCTTGATCTTCCTGCAGAGGTATGAAATTGATACTAGCTGTGATGACATTTCATGTGGGCACAGGACTAAGAATTCCTGTCACAATAAATCAGCAAACAGAATACCTCCCCAGGAGTTTAAAGAGGACATTTTATACTGAATAGCTAATATCCTGCTTCCAGGCACCTGATCCATTAGGCTTTACTTCTTTGACACGTGCTGGTGTGCGGTGGTTTTGTGCACATGCTGACCACGCGGCCCAGGTGCCGTTCTAGCAATTTACTCTAGAGTTTTGTGTCTTGTGCATTCCTGGTGGGATCACTCAGAGATCATATTTGCAAAAACACATGGATATGTTACTGAAAACATGTGATTCACAATAAAACCACCAAAACCAGAACAGAATGCTTAAAGCTGAAAATAAAATACATCTTATGATTTTGTTCTTTCTTTGTTTAATGAGGAAATGGAAACAAGAGATATTTGTAAAATGTACTGTGAAGCATTGTGCTAGGGATCTCTGAGTAACCCAGACAAGCCAGGGTGCTGAAATATCACTGCAGCATTTGTATAGCTATGAGCTCTAAAATGGAGAGCTAAGGAGCACCATCAGTTAGCAGGGTGCTGAATGGGAGGAGTTATATATTTCCATGGTCTGTGCATGTCATTGAATTAGATATAGCAGCTCAGATTCCCTAACACAACTTTTCATCCACAAGGTAGATAAATCTTTAGAAGACACAGAGACGAACAAGTAGGCCTTGGTTTACAAAGTCTTGGGCTGGTATCCAATAAATCTAGTTTTAGGGCATTTAGTATCAGATCAAAACTATCATGGTCCCAATGATACAAAGTGCAGATCTGGTGGAAATTCATTCTGCCCTCTCAAATGTGTTCAAAAAATGCTGATCAGTCAACTTTGTTCCTGCAAGTTTTTTGCTGGATCAGGTATCATTTGTCTACACCACTTGCACTTATACCATATCAAGCATTGTCTGTCTTCCCAGGGTTGGCATCAGTCTGGCATAAAAGCACAGAGCTGGCATAAACACTGTATTGCAGCTCTGGCTGATTTGACAGAAATATGATCATTTGCCCGTGCCTGATCTGGATGAAAGCTGTACTGCTGTTAAAAACAATCGTGCACAGATCTGGTGTTAACATCAGCCTCTCATACGACGGCAGAGCCTGTCAGTGCCAGAAGGTGATGTGAAACTAATGGAACGTCTCTGCCTGCTGCCCTAGCGCAGAGGTCTGGGTGGCAAGAAGCAAAATGAGACATCACATGGTGACTCTAGCCTCTGTATATATCACTTCTGCTCAGTGACCTCAACTTTTAACAGTAGCTACGTGCTACACAAACAGCAAGGAGAGTATTTCCGCAGGGCATAAGCCTATGCTGCACAGCTGCATCCAGCCACGCAGCGGGGTGGAGCAGAACAGCTCCATTTTCAGAACAAAATAGACCACTCTTTTCCTCATGTTTGCTTTTCTTTGGTTTTGGCTTTGGTCTTTATGCTTACGCATTACAAATGCACGCATGTTCCACCCTCCCCAAATTTGGTGATATTCTATAGTGTGTATCTACATAGTATATCTATACAGTATATATGTATGTATGCAATATAATACATTATATTACATAACTACATATTAAAAAAACTAAAAAATAGTCAAGGAGTCTGGTGTAATATGCATTTGATTATAAAATAGCTACTTCTCATCTAGGTCAGAGTGAGACAGGGTTTGGGAACTTGATTTTAGGGTGGCATAGTCAGCATCAGAGATCTTGTAAATCCAACTAAGCTAAATAGCAGATGTGCCCTACAAGAAGCCAGTGCAAAGTTTGACTCTCTCAGCCGTGCTGCTTCTAACCCATTCTCAGTAATGCACCTAATTCATCCTAGTAGCATGTATGATGACTTTCAAACAAAACAAGATGAGGCACAAGTTAGAAGTTAAATTTCGGCATCTGTTACAGTGCTGTCTTGAATGTTCATATTTAAAACGCTTGAGTGCCTAAATGCACAGTGAAAGGATTGTGAACAGAGTTGAACTGCATTTCCCATTAAAGGGTTCTTTAGCTTTCCTCACCTCTCCTGGTACTTTCTTCCTTGATTTTTTCCTCTGATTTTTGTCTTTCCTCTTTTTTCTCTTCCCCCCCCTCCCCGGCCCCCGGATTTGGCAGAAGGGCAAGGGGAGAAGGGCAGTGCTACTTAGTATTTAGTCAACATTAGAAGTGAAAAGCTTTGACAGTTAAGCACCTCCCAAGCCAAAACTGGCAAAGCCAGCTGAAAAGAAAAAATGCTCCTGTTTCCAATTTCAAACTTTTATTTGTTGAAAATATTCCAGGGTGGCTGCAAGGTACACTGAGCCTGCCTAAAGGCAGGTTTAGCTTATGTTTTGACCATTTAAGAAGGAAAACAACTCTATTCCTCCACGATGCACTTTGGCACTCAGCAAATAAATTTTACCATGGTAACTGTAAAGCCACTTTAGACATACAAACTCTTCTTGGCATCTTGTTCTACAAACTAACCTGGATAATCTATCGTCATTAAAAATTATAAAAAACCCACAAGAAATAGCTTAGTATAATGTATTAGTGTCATGTTTTCTAATTGTTATGTTGATATAACAGCTGAGTCTTACATAATACTTTTTTGTAAGTATATACCCAAGTGCTTTACAAAAGAGGAAAGCTAAAACACAATCTGTAGTGTGACCTGTCTCAGGTTGAACCAGTGCTGGAAAGAGAACCTGCACCTCTGAATATTGGTCCAGCCCTCTGCCTTTTAGCTTCTTTAACTAAATGCTACAGCCCAGCAAATTCTGACTGCAGCCACAGGCCAAGGAACTTCCACCAAGTTGCCCAGTGGCATGATATATCTTGTCTTGGTATGAACATGAAAGAATTCAGAAGTTGTGAGGTCAGTACTATGTGGAGTGAGTGCAAACTGAAGATGCACAAATGGATAACGTACCTGTTGTTTTTTTTTAAACAGACCTGAATGGTATGTAGAATGACTGCACTGACAGTCACAGAAAATTATTTTCAATGACTGTAGTGTGCAGCTGTACATGAAGTATGTGGATATTTAGACCTAATTTGATACATAGTTTCCACAGCTGTATATATGAATCATGTCAAAGCTGTGTTCTTGGCCAGTTCTGACTATGTACATGTAACTGCTCAGTTACACAAGCAAAACCAAGGATTGCCAATATACGCCTTTCTGCAGACTCATTTAATCATCTGTCTTTGACACTGTGGCCTTAGATTCAATGCAAACAGAAGGACAACTTCACAGTTCTCACAATTTGCAGAATGAGACCTTGCTATACAAGCATAATTTCTTGCCATGATTTTTCTCAAAATAGATTAATCTTTGTAGAAAATGAGAGCAGAGGCTAATGAGGGCTGAGGCACAGATGGGACAGCACCAGTAGCTACTTCATACAAACACAGCAAAGTAATAGCTTCTAGCATGACATTTAATAAAATCAAGCCCTACTAGGATGCACAGCTACAGGAGAATTTATTCTGAAGTCAGATATAATGCTGCCCGGCTGTCTTCAGTGGAAATACATGACACATAGTCTATCTCATCTTGACTTCTTCAATTTAATCACACTTTTAATGACCAGAAACACAAACAGTTCCTTTCTCCTCTACAATAATGCTAATTTTCTTTCTACACCGTTTACTTTAAATAATGAGAGTTTATTTTTAGACCCCTGTGCAGTATTTCATTCAAAGAACTTCACAAGCATCTTCCAAATGCTATTTTGAAGCTTCAGCAATGTTCATTTGTGTACTGATAAGCAAAGCAATTTTCCTGGGATTTTCTCCCCTTTCAAATAGAGCTCTGTCTTTCAGGACAAGGAGAAGGTTTGTTTCTTGGTTTGCTTATGAATCCAGCTCCATTCCCAATTGAGAGAAAAATGAAAGCTATGTAGACCAGAATACAGTTGCACTGTGGGTAATATATATATTGGCCCCTCATTTACAGATGGTCCCTAAAATCTAAACGTTATTCAGGGACATGTTGCCTTCTATTATGAATTCTGAATACTGAAACATTAACTACTCCAAAAAAAAGTAGCCCAGTGGGAAAAGCATCAAACTGTGTTTTAGTAGTTATGGAATGACAGACACATGTTCGTGTCTTGGTATGTGTGCACATAACAGTAACTGGCATTCATAATGGCATTTGGTAAATTGTCATGCTATTGTATGCTTGTATATTGTATGTATTGGTGTGTCTTTTGGCATGAATTGCCTTCCAAATAATCACAGAAGTGCATATCCACAGTAAACATTTGTACTAATGAAGGCCAAACCCAGTTTCTTTGCCTCAAACTATTTAAAATCATGAGTCAGAGATCCAGAATCAAAAGTTTGATTGACTGACTGATGGATTGACTTTGGATTTTATTTTTCCTTCAAGGATGTTCTAGCCTGATGGCTGCCTCCTCATTTTTTGTCTGCAGTCAGAAAGATTAAAAAAATGTTCAGCTTTTTACACAAAAACTGAAGATTCTTTGCCACTTCCTGGCTTCAGAATTTTATAATCCCAAATTCCAAATGTGATACTAACTATAAAATTACACTAGTTGACATCTCTGCAGATCCAAATGCTATGAACTATGCATCCCTTCATTTGAGACAGAAAAAGCTAGAGCCTGAGAATAAATTCTGGATAAAAATTTTCAGTGACACCTTTGAGTGGAAGAGTATCCTTACCCCCTCACCACCAAAACCGCTCTTATTAATATTTTTGTTACAAATCTATTTTTTTCAATTTATCAAAGGATGAAACGCTGAACATTTCCTTCAAATTGAAATTTTAAAGATACTTTTTCAGAACTGCCAGCATAGTAAAATATCAGTTATTCACATAGTTCTAAGAATCTCTGTATTTGCAGATTGTTGCAGTTGCTGTCTCATTTTATTGATACAGTTGCGTTTCACTCTGCCAGTTTTTCTGGAGTATAGCATTTATCGCCTTCCAGATGATTGTTAAATGCTGTATTGAAAGGGAATTATCACCTACCTTCCTGAGAGAAATAAGAAAAACCAGGAAAAGTTGTCATTATCTGGGGTAATGGGAGAACCAAAAGAATCCCGCTGTTTTTTTCTACTTCTTGCAGCTGTTTGTAGCTGAATTCCAGTGGCAGCGCAGGTTTAATATGACAGTTATAGTCTACAAAGAGCACTCTGCCTGTGCCACACAAATAGGCCCCATCCTATTTCTCCGGTGCTGACAATGAGGGAGAAGACTTTTGGCTTGCTGACATAGGAAGAGAGAGTCCTTTGTCTGTATTCTTTTGCTAGGTGTCTGAATTGTAACATTGTCTTGAAAATTGTATTCACCACCGCCACCTTTTTTTTTCCTTTTTTTCAGTGGGAGAGGGGCAAGGGAAAGGAAGAAAATTCTGGGATTTCCTTGGCTGTCTGGTTTTTGAACCATTAGGGTGCACGTGGATCAAATTTTCTAAAAGTGAAAATCAGAATTTTGCATTCTTAAAGTTTGTGATACTTGAATATATTTGTTCATCTTCCAAAGTACTGCCAAGGTAGTATGATGCCTGGATAATCTTGTAAGAGGCTGAGATCTACTTTTAGAGAAAAATATAGTGCTGCAAAAATAACATGAGGATCTGATAGTTCAGTTTTCTGTGAGTGACAGAGCTTATTTTTTTCTTGAAGAACAGCAATAGATTTTGCAAATACACAATAGAAATTAATTAATTTTCTGGCCCACATTGTTATTCAGAAGAGCTTGGTAAAGTGAGTCATAAAGGCTCAATAACCCATGGTTTAATTTAAGTTACCTGAAGTCTAAGAAAATCTCAAGATTTTCTGGGGAGGGAGGTGAACTTTCTGTAGAAAGAATTAAAGAACAGGGAAGGACTGGGGAAGTAAGTCTGAGAAAGCCAGCACAAGCAGCCTCAAGGGGAGATGGGATGGCAGTAACCCATGCTTCATATTTGAATCCTGTCCTTTGTTTTAGTTTTAGAGTAATACTTGGCAGCAAAGTTATAAATAAATAGATTAGCCAGAAGCAGAAGGTTGAGAGGGGGCTGGCTGCATTAAATATTACAAGTAACTGTCAGATTAGTCACATATGGCATTTTCCTCTTCAACCACTGCGTAACGGGTGAAGATGAGCATTTGTTGTACATTTAACAAGTCATGGGATATTTACACAAATCGGTACTTTCATCAGGTCAAGTTTCTAGCATTTCATTACATTACTTTTGAAATTGACTCTGATTTTATACTGTAGGCCGTTATATTCCCTGAAATACATTCCTCTGCATATATGGAGCATGAAAAATTAATTCTATTAACAGGTAACCTCTAACTAGGTCTCTAGAGTTCTGTGAGCCTGAATTATGCTGCATTTACCAGTATCTTTTTAATTTTGCATGTTCTAGGTAAAAATTTTCCTTAAAAAATCAATGCCCCTTTCTCTATAATGGCAACAAGAAGGGAAGAGGATATCAAAAAAGTTCCTCATCAGCGTAAATAAATTACAATTCCCACTTCATAGAAGCCAAGAGGAATGAAGCTGCTATTAAATGTTTTAAAAGGAAGCTTGTGGCAGAGATGACCAAAATGAAGCTCCTCAGTCTAAATATATTAGCAACTCTTTCCACACCTGTATTTTTAAATGTGAGATAATCCACTACAACTGAAACATCTTTGAAGGTAGCGTGGCTGGATTGTGATACAATGTATTTAAATAATGGCAGATCACATTTGCAGTTCTTCTGAATTTGCAGGTTAAAATTCAGCTTTCTGTTAATAAGGCCAGTCTTGTATTTCTATCACAACTGTCTCCTTGGGCTCCTCCTCTCTTTTTTGTCTGTTTCTGTATTGCTTGATGATGCCTCATTTTGCAGGGATTTCAAAGGTTTGCAAAAATTTCACAGCAGTAACCCATGTGTCATCCAGCAAGGGAGATCTGTGTACACTACTTATAAACTCCTACAGTTCTACTTGCTGCATAATATAGCAAATTCATGTCTAATTAGATATTTTTGTTTTTTCATTATCCAGCTTGCACATATAATTGTAATAGCTGTGCCCATGGGGTAGATACACAGCTGTATATATAAACTGGACTGAGGGCATCTGCTTGCACAGCTTCTCTGTAAATCTGGAGCTGGATATGTAAGAGCAAGTACATTACAGACAGCCATGATAGGTATAACGAAGCATCATATGCACCTACATTGCAGAATGGAGAGCAAGAATTCCTCTGCTCTGGCCCCATTAGGAGCTGAATGACACTGAGCAAGAGAACACAAGTGACAGCCCAGGGCAAAAGCAAAGAGGTGCTTCCAGGAGCTGCCATGACACAAGGTGCATGGGTTCCCTTTCTCAGACCTTAGTGGTTTTGCACTGCATAAGAGGCAGAAAGGACGTGGTAAAACTGTGCCTGACCTTTCAGCAACTTCTCATCCTAGCAAATGCCAGCAGTATAACTCACAGGACCTGCATGGCTTAGCTGGTGGGGAAATAGCTAGTTAGGGTGGGGAGTGGCTATGGTGAAGTATTCACAAGCAGTGTGCTTGCCCCCAAGCAGCATGGCTATCCAACGGGCAGTGTTGCAAGCCAGAGAGATCTTGTGGGAAGACAAATCTGTATGCAGGCAGCTGGTATCATAAGTGTGTGGCAGGGACCTGTGCAGACTGTAATGCCCTGCCCACGTGTCCTGCTGGGTAATGTCAGGTTTTCCTCCGCTGATGTGCAGAGACTCCCCTTCGGCTTTCAGTCTACTAACATTTATTGGTTCATAATTTTATTGGGGAATTAACAGTTTTTTCTTTGCTGGATGCTGTTATACTATCAGGTTTGTGTTGTTCCTTTGACTTTTGATAAGCAAAAGCTCTCTGACAAAGTTAATCATCTTTCAAGCACATTCTGGGCTGGAAGCTGCTCTGTTTATCACAGTCCCCAACGACAGCTTGCAGCACCCTCATGCAGGTTAGGTCGCCTGCTGACCAGCTGAAATAATTCTAACAACTCCTCATTCACACTTCTCTTACTTGTCACTTCAAAGATGCATTATTTATTTGTAATGATATGTGGCAACACACTTGCTAAATGCTTAGCAAAATAATTATGGTGTTGCTGTGACTGAGAGTGGTTCATAGCAGAACTAGCTTTGGTGGATATATCAGGAAAAAATGTTGCTAAGGGGCAGCTCACTTGTTTTTCAGTAAATCCTTAACAGGAAAGATTAATTATTCTTCTAGCACACCCAGTGTTGCCAGCTCAGGATTCTACCCCAAGTTTACAGTATTTGCGCTTCAGTGTAGTTATTTTTTCAGACAATTATCCATAAATTGGACACTATTTGCATTTCTTGCCTCTCTTTTCATAAAGACTGTCTGTGTGCACGGGCCCAGGTATCCCAAAACTGGGAGCACTGTTGATTTTTTTTTTAATTCATGCAGTCCTGCCACTGACTTGTCTGGTGGCCTTGAGCAATCTGTTTCCTCCCTCTGGGCTTCATTCATCCACTTTGAGTAAAAGGGATACAAGTAATTTAATTTACTGTGAAAGGTATTACTATCATTTACAATGTCTATTGGATTCTTAAGATAAGAGATGGATGTCTGTTTAATAGAGATTACATTCCTGGCAGTTGCTTTGGCAGGAGGGTGCCTTCCCTGTGACAAGAGCTATTCAGCGCCATTTTAGGCAAAGAGAAATCTGATGGCTTTAGAATCATGCAGTGCTGGTGAGTGGGAAATAAGAAAGATGCACAGAGTTTCTAAGATGGTCCTGTTCTCCTCATCTGGGCAAACTTTAATTTTTGAATGCCAACCTTTTCCCTACAGTATCTCCTTAACTTTCTCATTGCCATTCATGGTATTTTAGGACAGAATTATCTGGAGTTATGGGCATATATTTCACCTGGATTTCAAACATAGTACGCTTTTATCAACTTAAAAGCATCCTGTAGGCATCTTGGGGTTTGGACTGTCTATTTCAGGGTTTTGTTTTTTACCTAATCATCTCATTCTTATGTATTACCTTTTCTAGAAATTAAGTACCTGTATGCTGGATGCACTGGGCCTCCTATCGCCCTCCAACTTTATTTTGGCTGTTACCCACTTAAACCCTTTTGAACTGAGTCCTGAGCACCACTCAAGATGAAATTCAGAATGGTATCTTTTCTTGTGGTTTCTAAGATTAGCTGTTTGATGAAGCAGTCATTTACTGTGTCCAAAATTATTCATCCCTACATCTCGTCCTGAAGAGGCAGTGACCCAGGCTATATGAGGGGAGTTGAAATCTTCTACTGTTGATACCTGTCTATTAATTTACAGCTTTTCCTTAACATTTCAGCCTCTGAAGTCTTACAAGTTCTTTTCACTGAAAACTGAAATTTCCAGAGTCACATTTAAGTCTGTTTTATTCACTCAACATATTTTTTCATGGAGATGGTTATGCAAATATTAATAACCTCTGTAAACAAGAACAAACCACACAGGAGAAACGCCTCCTTAACCTGGTCCCTGAAGAGCTATTTGGAACAAATGCCTGTGTGCATAATACAGTTTTTTTCTAATTAGCATCTCTGGCAATAAGCCACTTGGGTATATTTGATATGCTTTTATCTCAAGATGAAATTTACATTTGCTGCTAGGTAGCTCTGACATCTTCATTCTTGTTTTAGATCTCTGTCATAACATGATTATTGTGTGATCACTACTTGCAGTAAACCAGCCCCTATTTGTATAGGGTTCAGGCTTTTCTACAGTGATGGGCTCTATGATCGTGCCAAATAAGGAGTTTTTGTTGTTTGGAGTGGGTTTTTTGCAACTTGCTTCTTAGAATTCAAAAATTATTGTTGTAAAAGTTTCAAGGCAGATTCTTTTTTTCTTGGAGCCATATAACAACTCCAAGATATAAGCTGTAAAAACAACCAAGAAAATAATTCATAAATAAAACTGTCTTTCTGAAGAGACTGCGATTTAAATATTCAAAAAAGGGGTTAGTCAAACTTTACAAGACAGACTGTGGCACAGAATTTAATGACTTTTTCCAAAGTTCTGACCAACTGGATATAGAACAGATCCTTTCCTTAGTCCAGTATTCTAACCACAAAACTTTTTCCTACCACAGAGAACTAAGTGCTTTCAAAAGTAATTTTTCAAGGACAGATTCACAATCAGTGTTATAAATTATTACAGCTCTTATTTAATCAGTTGATCTGCCATTGCATATATCAACTGAGGATCTGCCACAGGACTGTCCAGTAAAAAATAAGTACGTAAAAAAATATACATCAAATGAAAGTACTTTCATAAACATCAGAAATAGATAGTAACAGGATTTCTTGTGCTATGAAAAATTCCATAGTTTTCAAAATTTTTGTGTTAAAATAGAACCTTATTTTTCAGTTCTTGGAAACAATGAGAAAATTTTCCCAGGTGACAGTAGGAATTGTTGTCTAAATCAGAACAGTCATTCAACTGATTCAGCTAAAGCATTTTCACTATTAGGTTCCTTACTAGCTGCTTTAGTGAAAAATGAGGTTTTTATGCTGAAGTGCAAAAAAGGATGGAAAATGTCATACCATTGCAAAGTTACCTCTCATAGACATCACTTCCGGAGTAGAAATAGAAAAAGCAAACTGCAATAAAAATGTAAAGTGACTGCTACAAATCAAACAGTCTAATTCAGTTCACCACACGAGCCTTTGAGATTTTCATACCTTATGTGCTTAGTCAGATTTCAGATTATGTACAATCTTTCAGAAAAACATTTCTATTTCCCCAGGTTAGCAGATTTCTTCCTCCAAACAGCTTTGTACTCTGTTCTCTTTCTTTACCACAAGAGCCTGTTAAGTGTTTAGGTCAAAACCACAGAACAGGAAAATACTAACACAAAATTGGAAACCTTTTACCCACTCTCAGTTGAGATTTGTACACCTCTAACACCACAAGGAGAGTGAGGAAAAGTATTCCAGTCACACAGGTCTCAAGTTGTACTGGACAGTTGTCACTGTGACAAGACCATGCTGAAGTAAATGCTACCCCTGATGCTACCCATATGAGGTCTACTATAAATTAACTCCTTTTCAACCCTCCAAAAACTACATAAATCACATTCTGTTAACTCAGGATTGCTTTATAATTGCAAAATAGTGCCAGATTTCAAGCAGAAACAAGGGATTGGTGATGGACAAAATATTTCCACACATTTGAGATCCATAAATTAGTCAAGTGTAATTTATCAACTCGTAATATCAATAATAATATAGCATTCATGGCATACTCTTGTGTATAACACTTAATGCTTACAACATAGCCACTACAGATTATTACAGGTATGAGGATTGGCACTACTAGGAATTACACATTATGGATTCAATCTCTTGACTAAAACTATAAATACGATGGCAAAAACCATATTGTTCATTTAAAGGGAGATTAAAATATTTTATCTAGGTTTACTTAAAAAAGATGTTACCCCCAAGAGCCACTGAAAGTCTCCTTAGCCCTGTAATGTGTATAACTTCACTTCTTTTTTAAAGGGATCTCTTAAACTGGGTTATTTCAGTGCTACACTTCGGAACATTGCCTCAGAAACCATTCAGTGGGCAAAAATGAAGGACAAGCAGGTGAGTGCAGGATGATGAACTACACGTGGGGATGGAAATAAATAGCTAAAGGCAGAACAACTTCTTAATTGTCTTTACCTTCAAAGCACATGTCCTAAAACTCTGTCCCAGGCTTAGATTTAAGAGAAGAAAAATTGTGCCTGGGAATGGTGAAGTGTAGGATTAGAATACGAAAGAGAGAAAGATCTGCAGCAAAAATTTCAATAGAGACAAAACTCAGCTGGAGAGATTTAAAGGGAAAGAGAAAAGTTAAACTCAAAGCACACTACCATCAACAGCCTCAAATGGATTCCAAGATTTTTGGACCACTGTTTCTCTATTGGAAAATACCTGATGGGTTCTGGTAAAGGTTTCATCTTCATTCCTATCTGCTGGTTCTGTTCAGTTACCATGTTATTCTCTGCAGTAGATCTACTGGCTGAAATACTGCTGATAAAACAGGGTTGTTGATCTCTGTGGCAGAAGGTCTGGGGCTTTTAATTTATATCCTGAAGTCTTAACTAGAACTGGTACATACGAGCTGTTGGCTACATAATCTTAATGCAATATTCTGTAGTCATTCACTGAGAAATATTATCGCCACTGTATGGTGGCTTTGCTGCAAAACTTGTGAATGTGTCAGGGAACTGTGGGAAAAGGTAGATGGAGAAGGCCTTGGAGAACTGGGTTCTAACTCATACCCCTGCCACACTGCTCATGGGGGAAAGAAATAAGTCATTTAAACAGGGTGCTCCTCTTGAAACTATGGTTGACATGCAAAACTTCTGGTAGGTAAGAATCCACAACAGAATTTAGTAGACATTATTCTCTAAGTGTATAAAATGCTGCTTTATCTAATGGTTCTGGAAAATCATAGTATATGTGTCTCAAGTGAAGCAGTCAAAATTAGTATTTTTAAATCTCTATCTGATGCTCTGTGAACTCATCAACTATGTAAAGTGAGCACACCAGCCCCACATTGCTTAGGGCTTTTGTGGAGCAGGTACTGTCATGATAGGCTCTACAAAAAAGCTTCTGAATATATTAATACTTCTGCCTTCATAGATTACTGGAGAAAAATGTGTGTGATCATGCACTTAAAGGCTGCATCCTAATGTGTATGCACAAGGAACCAAATGAAGGTTGCGTAGGCAACCATGATTCTGGCATTTCCTAAGTTTTTAGTGCTTGCCTTTAAAATCTTAATAATGTGCTCTTAATATAGTGGCTTTCTGGTATATAACATGTAATTATCTGAAACTATGTATGTGATGTTTTCTCAGTATCTGGAGAACAGTTTAGTTTGTGCTTTAAAAGGATCCTGAAGAATAATCATTATTTAACTAAAACATCTTGGGCTTTCTTTTTGTGTTGCTTTTGTGTGGAAGCCACAGAACAGCTTTTCACATACCAGATGAATAATGTGTAGGAAGAGTGAGAGTGGAAGGGAATTGATGACTTTTTTTTAAGTATGTGAATTTAGTTTCACTAGGCACTTTATTTTAATCATAATGCACATCTAAATTTGTAAAAAAAAAAAAAAAAGGATCTCCTTCTGGGTGCTTCAATATGTTGTTTTATACATTATTGAAAAAGTTCATATTTTACCAAAAAATACATTTCTTTTCAACTGATTTTTTCAGTTGTATGTTGAAAATGAATATACATCAATGTCTTAAATACTAGGTAGCATAAAAACATTCTGCGGCTTCAAACTATACAGCAAAATGCAATCATAGGCATGCTGGACAACTGTTAGATTACCTGATCAGATTTAAAGGTTTCATAGAAATAAACTTTCTTACATTTTTGGACCTTTTAGAGAAACTCTTTTTCTCATCAGTGCCAGGAGAAAAGAGACCAACTATCCAATATATGTCTAAACGAAAAAGCATTGGGACACGCAGTGGGAAAAATTCCCCATTCCTTGACACCCCCCCCAGCTTCTCTGCAACATAACTGTAGACATAAATCCCTCTCCCTAATGAAAAAGTGTATATATCAATATTGAAATGAAGCATGTGTAACAGACAGTTATGCAATTAATCTGCCAGCACCACCACTTATTCCTAGTTTTGGAGGAACACATTCATGATTATGAAATGTATGATTTTTGGAGCACAAAGTATGAAAGAACAATTCTACTCTTTCAGCTAAAAGATAGCCAATGGATTTTTTTTTTTCTGTATTTCTAATGATTACAGAGGTAACACATTCTTGCATATTGTATCACAAGAAAAATATCATAGGAGTCCTAATTCCTTAATATTAAGAGCTGGCTGCATACCCTCATCATAGGATCTCAGCAATATTTTAAAAATTTCCAAAGCTTTAGGGTACAATGTCCACTCACCTCAGTTAAAACTCCAAGTAAATATGATAGATCAGTTTAACAAAATAAGGCATCAGTAGCAGGAAGTGAGTTTTTATCCATTTTTCTATTCATTTTTCTATTCCTTGCTACTTACCTCTGAGTCTGCTGTTGCTCGGAGCACAGAGAATGCAGCAGCTCAATCCGAGGAAGAAAATGGTTATTTCCTTTCACCTTCTGTTACTGTTCTCCCTTGAAACTCCTTCACTTTTTCTTTTCAAGTTGCATAGGAATACAAGGATAGACCCTTTGGGCTCTATCCAGGTCTGTTTATATTATGTAAAACAGATGAATGCATTTCCTATTTTAACCATGAAAATCATGTCTTCACTGACAGGCGCCTGGATCATTAATAGTATACTGTATGCAACTGTGAAAACCCACGTAATGCTCAGAATTGGGCTCAGTTTTCTAAATGAAGAACCAGATGAAAATCTGCAAATCAACTTCTCTTTGTTGCAAAACTTTCTCTTTTTCTCTTCTGCAGAAGAAGCCGGAAGTCACTGTTTAACCAATACAGATTTTTCATTGGAAATGCTGGAGGAGACCTCTAGACTTGCTTTAACACCAGAAACAAAACATTGGAGATGTTTTGGTCATTAAAGTGCCTCTAACCCCACTGTAACTTTCAGTCTGCTACCACATCAAACCTGTGATTCCTTTCTCCCAAGGCAATTTTGTTTTATAGCACTGTCAGCAAACTGCTCAGCACTGTTTGAAAAGATTCCAGCTTAAATTATAGTAATGAAAGCCTGTTCTGGGCTTTTCCCTTACTATTTTTTCTAGAATATTTAAATTTCATATTATTCCCCACCCAGTCTTAACTGTTCTTCCCAGAATGCAGGAAAACAGTCTTTCCTTCCTGCAATCCTAAATGCCTTCATTAGGGAGACTTAACATTGAAGTGTTTTGGAAAGGCAGATGCTCCAGATTTAAAAGAAACAAGAGAGGACTCTCAGTGAACAGCTGCATTGCTCTCAGCTTCAAGCGAGCCATATCTCAGAATGGTTTTTTACATTATTTTGTCACTGGGAACATATTATTACCATCTAAATTTAAAAACACTGGCTTTCTTGCATGAAGGCAAAAGCAGACTTAAAACCACAATGACTGTTCTGTTCAAGTATTCTATGCCAATGATGCAGAAAATAAGATCCAAGTGAAAAACAGTTCTTGTTTGAAATGATCTTAGCTTGCAAGGTGTCTGTACAGAACTGGCCAAAACCACAGGTATAGGAATTCTTCTACACTTTCAAATATACTCACTATCCACAGTTCTTTGCTGAAATCTCATTCTGCAGCTGCTTCAGCTCTTTGTTGACTGCTCAGAAATATCTTGTCCCTACTATTGAGCAATATTATTTTACATGTTAGTAGATTGAAATGTTGGACATTAAACCCATGTTCCAAAGTTATAATGTTTCAGTTCTAAAGGAAAATACTTTTTAAATAAACCAAGCACTGTCTGCTTCTATAGATATTAGGTCATATAATTATTGAAATCATGTTCTGGCAAAAAATTCCACTTTGGAACATGGAGCATACCTCTTGCTCTTAAAAGGGCTAGTGAACTTTCAAAATCAAGGGAGAAAATTTAAATAATTTAAAAAAAACACAACTTATTAATTTAAACTAAATCACAGGGGGGTGCATGAAATATATATTAACAGTTTCTTTCTCTTATTGAGTCTTCTTATGCATCTTCTACAACTGCCCACATTTATTTTCCAGAGTAGTTTAGTTGGTGACTGAATTATCCATTGCAACTCAGGTAAATTGCTTGTTCTGAAAAAAGTGCACTAATCGTATGGATAATATAAGATTGATTCATTTTAATTCAATGAATTTATGTAAAACAGAGACAGACTTTCAGTCATAAACAAGACTTCAATGGACAGCCTGTTACTTATTCCCTGAGGGATACTTTAAGGAACAAGTTGAATGAAGTGTTGTCTCAATGACTATTAACATCACTGGGACTCTTTCCAGTAATGTTAATGGCATAACTTAGGTAAAAAATTTTGTATGTATATTTTTATATATATATGTACTACCTAAGGACTTCCTGACATTCTCTGAGTATAATTTTTGCATTTCAGAAGTATCTGATTCTCTCTAGAAGGGGAGCCAGCCCAAAAATTTGGGAACTTTGCTTTTTGATAAATCTGGGTTTCCTGCTTGTTTTTATGTAATTATATCTGTAATGTGACAAGAGATTAAATATATTAGAGAACTAAATGCAATGGCAAAATGAAAAAAAAATCCCATTTTTTCTTTTAGTATTTAGTAGAAGTTTGATAGTGATCATTATCCTCACCCATCAGTCAGTGCCTGGCCATTAATCTAACTGTTATTCAGTAAGTTCTTCCTATTGTAATCTCTCAGGCATGTGCTGCAAAGTCTAATGATCTTTCTGTGTTGTATCATAAGAGAAAGAAGCATGCTGAGTCATCTTGTAAGTCTCTTCACCTTGTTGCTGGCAACACTAGCCTTTTCTGAATGATTCCTGAACGGATGAATGCTAAAATTGGGCAGGTAAATAAGGCTCTGATCAGAGTACTAGACAGCTGGGTAAAGCAGGGAAAAGTGTAAGATAAAGTCGAACAAGGAAAATGACAAACATCCTCATATCTAAAAGCATACTTCCTTGCTTGTATTGAAGTCCTTAGTTAATTTAAAAAAAAAAAAAAAAAAAGACAAGTACTGTCTCACCATTCTGTGTACAGAATTCATGACTTCTACTTACTGAAGTTCTGGAAAATGCTATGACAACCAAAGGCCTAACTTTGAAATGTAAATAAAAAATATTAAGAAAAGTCTCTATCAAAAATTAAAGACTCTAACCCCACAAAGTTCCCAAACGTGTGCTTAAATTTAAGCACGTAATCTTAACAGGGTTAATAGGATTCTTCTATCAGTGAGATGCCTTATGTGCAAACATGCTTCTTTGAGTTTTAAAACCATGTTTGCTAAGCTTCTAAATACTTGAAATTTAGGCACACCAGTTTGAAATTCTGGCAAAGCTTCTTAAATGTTTTCCTGGAAAATAAAACAGATCTTGTCAGGTTTAGAAGTTTCTATGAATCATTCCTCTTTAGGCCAGCCAAACTGGTTGTTCACCAGTGGAGGAGTTGTGTCATGGCCACACATGTAAATGTTGGAGGGCTTCTGAGGCTGACTGCAGCGACCAAGGCAAGTTGAAACTTTTGATACAGGACTGAGCTGACAAATGAACGTACTGAGAAAGTTGATGTTTCGTACTCTTGCTGATGGGCAAAATTCCCCGAAAGCTTGGAATGGCTTAACTTCAGATTCAGATTTTCCATTGCCATAAATAAAATAGAACTTTTCCTCCTTCACGGGACCCAGACTTTAACCTTACCTTTTGCATGAGACTCAGAACTCTCATTTTTACACTTCCATTTATGAAGCGCCTCTGGCAACTTACACTGCAGGAATAAATAATATCTACAGTGAATTTATGCCTTCTTAAAATATCTCTTTAAGAATCTGAACTCCCTTCATACACTTTGGTGTTCCCCATGTACTGGAGAACGAAATTTTTAAGATTTTCTTAGTAAACATCAAGTATGTGAATTTTGTAAAGCATCCTAAAAGCTTCATGTAAAGTTGTGTGCATGTGGTAATAGTTTTGGATATAATATTCCACCTTCCAGCTGTCAGTACATTTCTATTTTAGAAGACATTCATTTATTTATGAGATCATAGATCTTCTTTGGATTACAGCTAAAATATAAGATATTCTTTGCTGGTACCAAATGGTGACCCCTTTCATTAAAGCTGGGCAATGTTCCATCTTCCAATGTTTTATTGTTCAGTTTGTTTAAAAGTCTTTCAGTAAAGAGATTAAATTGTTATAGTTACCAGGTAATGACTTGAACAATTGATGTAGCACAAACTTGGCATACAAAACCCTTTATGGATACTGAAGAGCTTGTTTCCCCTGAAACTGAAGAGCTTGAGGAAGGGGTGGCTGGGGGCAAATTGGCTAGGTTACCTCTTGAAAATCCAAGGTAGTTTGCTTCTGATTCTTGGATTTCAAGAAAAAATGATCATGTGAAAATTTGTCTGTGTATCAGAATGCTGAGTGCTAATTTTAGAACTCTTCAAATAGAATCAGCAGACTCTTTGAAACATACGGAAGAAAAATTGGCATTTGAGGAACCCCTCTTAAACAGGTTTTAAATTAGGTGAAATTAAGACTATAACTTAGTATTTCTTAAATACCCATAAATTTTGTTTGGACTCAATTTTGAGACTTTCTTCTATCAGATTTAATGCATACCTATAGAAGAGGCATATTCATAAACATTGGAAACTACTCTTTAAATCAGAAACTTAGAGAATAGATTTAGCAAGACTGTAGAATGAAACATTTGTTCTCCTATTGTCATGAACCTGATGAAATTCCTCTTATTTTCAAGCTTGTTTCATTTGAATACACTTAACATGCTTGGATTGCTTTGTTACTACTTCAGTAATCAACATTTGTAACCTTTTCAGATTTGGAATTGATGTCATAGTAGAAAAAGAGAGACCAGATATTCCAATATATTCCTGGAAGTGGCTTTAAAATGTCCTAAAAAGTATTTCCAAAAGCTACAAAATTCATATACC
Organism: Elanus axillaris; assembly: GCA_026212715.1. Lineage (NCBI taxonomy): Eukaryota > Metazoa > Chordata > Aves > Accipitriformes > Accipitridae > Elanus > Elanus axillaris. The sequence continues at coordinate 27,239,928 of JANZLQ010000009.1, read as the reverse complement.
ACTCTCCTTGTGTCTCTTGATCAGCTTTAATTAGGATATTTTTTGTTTTTAAATGTGGCAATAAGTTCCTTTTGCTTTCTTAATAAGGCCTTTTGTCATTTTTTTATTTTTATCATCTGTCATAAAAATTTGTTGTATGTGTAAGCAATTTAATGGTTCACTGAAAAGTTGTTATGCAACTGAATTGTATAAAATCCTGCCCCAGCCCAGAAATTACTGTAAGAGGGAAAGAGTGAAATGGTGAAAGGCTGAGAATTTAAATACGTTTTCTGTTTGTATTTATTACTTTTATATGTGATTTTGTATAGCTACTCTCTTTGTTACCCTGTGAATGTAAGAGGGAACAGAAGATTAGGTACCTCATGTTGAGAGATCAGGAATAAGACAGCTGCTGCCTATTCCTAGCACAGTCAAGACTCTAGAGTCATAATTTAGCCAATGGGGAATATGTAGTACCATATGTGTTTTACATAGGTCTGAAATGATTATTTCAAGAGTATGCCATTACTAGCGCCATATCATTATTAGTTTTTCAAACAGAAGCCATTCAGCATAATGCTGAGCTATTATTAAAATCATTAAGCCTGGACTTAACATTGTAGGTGAAGAATGATAAATGCAGTATTCCAACTGCACTAATGTCAGAACTCAAGGGATTTCTATCAATACTCATTACAATCCTGTAAATGAATACACTGGATGAGAAATATTTTCAATTGGTAAAGCTGTCGTTGATACAGGTTACTAACTACATTGACAGTATATACAGCTATTCTGACTGTGTGGATCAGGGTGCAATTAATGCAAAGGGAAGATTCTGCCAGTATTACTCACGTCACTAAATCATACATATTTCTGTTGACCATTGTTGTGATTATCTACACAGCAAAGCATTACTCTGTGAATGAGAGCTGGATAATTTGACTCTAAACTGATTATACATAAGTACTACTCTAAAAGAAGTGAAAGACCTAACATTGCATTTTTTATTTCACTGGCACTGATTTCCACAGGAATAAGAGCTGATCTTAAGGTATTTGACAGAATAAAGAAATGTAATCATGCTATACACTTGTTTCTGCAATCACACGATATAACTTCGTATTTTAGTTTATTTCCCAACCATAGCATCCTCTGAGAAACTAGAAACTCTTCCTTGCAAAGAACATTTGTATTGGACTAGATGATCTTCTGCTACCACTTCCAACCTGAATTACCCTATGGTCCCATGATCTGTTTATGTAACCCTTACAAATAAAATCCATGTCCACATCCATCAATTATTTACCTATATTTTTACAGATGTCCCAAATGTATGTTTTTGACCTTCAGGCAGAAACACTGAAGCACAATAGAAAATTCCACTTGACCAAAGATGGAAAAGCTTAGAAGCCTATAAATTATCCGCTACTCTAGACTGCTAGAGTAACTTCTGTGAAACAAGAAATAGCAAGTCACGCTCATTTTGGCTTAGTATAAAAAATGCAACCAGCAGAAGTGGAACAAGTGTTGATAACCAACAGCTGGTAATTGTTTAACATCTTGGTATGAAATTTTGTATTTGCAATTGAACTTGCTGGTTTGAGCTCCAAATAAATTTTTGAGTCAAGCTTTACAGATGTAAACCTAATATCACACACAACATGTATTTCTCTTCTCACCTGTTAAAATAACTTCTTTCATCACTGCAGAGCATATCACTTGAAATATGGATGACCATTTTTTCACCAGCCAACATAAAAAAAAGTGAAAACAGCAATGTCAAAAAGCGGTAACACTGAACTGTAATTCCCTTTAAGAATTTCTCCTATCTCTTCTCGCATTATATGAGCCTTACTTCACAATTTCTCTTGCCTTTTCATTTGAAATTGTGATGATCCTTCTAGACAATAACCAATGAGAAGGCAATTTGCACACTGTCTAAAAGTATATATTTTGTTTGCAGTCAGTTCTGAAACATAGACTTCTGTCCTCCCTATACAGGATAAATCATTAAACAACTGAATATAAGCATACTGCACATTGCACAGGCCATAGAGCCTTGAAACCATATTTTCATTGCTCTGAGGACTAAAACTGGCTAATGTTTTTATGCATATACATAGATCCAAATTAGCATGTCATGAATTGTTGAATTTTTGTCTAATAATGCTTTCATGGACTGCTGTTTTGGGCCTCATTTCATCAGCTTCCATCAAAAATTGCTATAAGCATTTGAGACTGGCTCTACATTAATCAGTTCATAAGAGTAAGATATACCAACATGACATATATCCTCATACACATGTGTCTATCTCTAGCACTGGGAGTACTAGTGATACATTAATGCGTGCCAGAGAAGACCACTTCAATATTCAGCACCAAGGTCAGCTCAGGACTACACACAATCTTTGGAAAAGGATCTTAATTCATTAATAAGTCAAAACTCCCATCAAAAATATAGAGCAATCTTAAATTAATAAAACAGTTGTTGGAAACAAGCAATCCTGATAGAGAAGATTTTATATGAAAAAAATCTAAACCTAAAATTTTACTCATTAACTATATTCTTTATAGCACATTCTATGTGGAATATAATGTAAATGGTTAGATGTGAAATAGTTTGTAACATTATTTATTCTTAGTAATGCACAATGCAGCTGCCTGTATGTGTGGTGGAAGAAAAGCCAGATGAATTGTGCGCTGCACTTGCATCTATTTTTCTTTGAATTGCCTATGCACAAAATATGGGCTAAATTGTGCCTTCAGGCACAGTCTTGAACAAAGATCATAAATTGCACAATCTCAGAAGACAAGATATTGTAGCACAACTCCCTCTCTGCTTCATGATAGGCCAGGCACAAATTAACTTTTTCAGAAGCAGTCTACAGCATGTCTGCAATGTCTCAGATGCATTCACTAACCAGGGCATTGTATTGTTGCAACAAAAGTCTACTTCTCTTCCCACTTCTCCTTGTCTACTCCTCAACTTCATCTTCCAGAGAAGAAAGATATCTTAGGTAACAAATTGCATGTTTGCCCCCTCATATGCAGACTGTCATGAGACAGACATGCATTTTCACTCCCTTAAACAGATGCATGTAGTCTTTCACAAACCTAGAGATTCTTTTCATGTAGGTTTAGCTGACTCATATTTCCTTTGAGTGTGGACTTCCAACATGGAGATGCGTTGCGTAGGGTGAGGTTAATCTACTGCTGATCTTAAATGGATCTATGTGCATGTGAAATGCTAACTCAGGAGGGTGCTAGGTATTTTACACATGTAAAAAGGCAAATGAGGTCCTACAGGGTTTATTATGTATCAAGCCAAAGAGTGCTTTAATTTTTAGAGAATGAATTGTCATAGGTTCTGAAAAAGACTTTGGCAATCCAACAGTGACAACAAAGCTACACAGACAGTGTAAAACTTCTAAAACTTCAAAGTGGTTGTGTAGATTATTGTGTTGTGGTAGTAGACAATTCTGGTACATAGTCCAAAAAACTAAAACAGCAGTAAGGTTAGAAAATGTTCCCAATGCAGTAACCTGGAATATGTAGTATCACTAGAGAGAACATGGCAATAATGCATATGGGAAATCCCAAATCAAAGAGAAATTCAATCACTGTACATTTACTTAAGTAACCAGATGATACAGTACTGCACACAAAGACATTTCAGCCTAAAAGTCACCCTTTACATGAATCTAAGGGCCTTTTTTATATGGCGATGCTAACAAAATCTAATCCAAATTATCTAACTGTGTGTGCTTGGAGTAGCTTAATTAAACCACACTAAAATTGCATGAATATTCTCTGTTAGAATTAAAGTAATCTTAATTCAATTTAGGTTCATTTACTTTGGAAAAGAATAAAGCCAAATTAAATTGAGCTCACTTTAATTCTCAACATGAGTGTCCACATAGATTTTAATAGTTAATTAATCCACTGTACTCTCATAAATTAATCTGCATGGATTTTCATAGTCCGTGTTTATGTAAACAAGCTCTAAACACACTCTTATGTTATTTCAAGACTGTTCTATTTTCTATTACACTCCATATGGGCTAATTTAACAGTCACTAGGAGGAGCCAACTATTAGCAGATTGTTTGTAACTGAGACTGTATTTTCCATCACTGTATATAAAAGACAATTTTTTATATATTCTCTGAATTACAGTCTTTAACGTACCCTTCAGGCCTTAAAGTCTGCTAATGATGAACAGAAGAAGCTAGATATTATTCTTTAGAAAAAAAGAGTATTTATTTAAATTCCAAGTCTAAAATTTATATGCTTAAAGATGTTCCTTTGCAAAATAGCTTACAGCGTAAGAGTTGGATTTTCTAGATAACAGATGCGCTAAAACCACAATTTGAAACAATTTTTGGACTATGTCCCAGCACAAATCAATCTTATAGATTCTGAAAATGCTAAGACAGATCTTGAAATGGTAATTAATTTGATATGATTTTGATATCAAAGAAGAAACTCTGATATATAGCTGTTAAGGTTCTAACTCAACAATTATAAACAATGGGTTTTTAAGTTTCACTGTTCCCAAACTTGTTGGGTCCCCTTGTTAACTTTCAATTTTTAAAATGTTCTTCTGTTCATGGGGTGAGAAACTCTATCTTTGGCTGCAACTCTGTTCAAATCACAGCTTGTTGGGCATGGTTCGTGTTAACTGTGATTTCAGCTGGCAGGGCACTAGATTAGCTGTTGACATCAAGCCAACATTTAATTTTGGTTTTTTTGAGTCGTCTGTTGCCAGTTCCCATGACAACTGATCTTCTAGCCTTCAGATTTACTAGAGAAAACAATTAAAATGGCCAGGAGTACATGTAGAGATTCTCTGAAGTAGATGGAAGTTCAGCTGTTTTCTTCAATGGAAACTAAAAGATCTTTTCAGCTTTTACTTTAGCAACTCGTGATTTCTGTTCATGAAAACATAGATGTTCTTGTATTAGACAAATTGAGTGAATGGTAGTTTTTAACAAGAAATCTGGTTTAGCATCTTTCTACTACATTTACAGAATGAAGGTCTTTGTGTCTAAAATCATGTGATGCAGAGGACAGGCAAAAATATTTTTCTATTCCCACTTGCATAGCAGTAATGAAAGATGAAATTTAAGATACAGATTCTTTCAATCTTTGCTAGAGTCCCTGTACATTTCATTTTCTTCTTTCACAAATGTGTGACAGGTAAAGGAAGTGTCTCAGGAAGACATCATCAGTGCACTAAGTCAACCCAGAGGTTGTAACAGATCAGAGGAAAAGGCCAATCAGAATGGAGCTTCTTGAAACAAAAAATACCTTTGGCTAGAAATAGTAGTCAGTGTATATAAAATATGTACAACCCATATACCCCCAGATTATGAAAGCGTAAGAAAAAATTAAATAGCATATTGGATCACAAGCAGTCCTTCTAGTAGAATGTTAATAAGCAGTGGTTATTACTAAGACCATCTCCTGCTGAGTTTCACAAGACTATGCAGGAGTGGTTTCCAAAGTCTGAATTCCACATTCCTCTTATACACTTTGTTTGAAACATTGCGAAGCACTAAGCACCCCCAAATCCCTTTGAAATAAATGGAAGGACAAATAGAATAGAAGAAGGTGCACAACTGGTTCAAATGCTGTTAGAGACTTCAGAAAAAAAAAACCCAGGCTGTCTGCTTAACTCTTCATTAGGTAAACATTTGCCTTTAGCATATGGGAAGAAAACAAGCAGCTAGACAACTTTGTAATTTGATGTGGGTATTCCCCACTGCCCAGAAGCTTGTACTAACAAGCATTATTTGCAAGAGGATGTCCTATTACCCCAGACCTCCACAGAAAGTGCAGCAGTCACTGCAGTGCTTGCAAACTAAGGTGTGGACACAATATTCATGATTGCTTTCTAAGAATTAATGGCCCTCTGCAAAGGCAATAGGCTAGACATTTTTATGCACCCCATTCAGTTTATGTTTCCTTGTATTTGGATGACTTTTCCAGTCTGGTTCTTCAACAGGAATTCAAGATTGCTTTCCTAAATGTGAGGGTACATAGGCCTATCATCTCAATTAAAACAGAGAATAAGGCAATTACCCTGACAAGAAGCTACCTTGCTTCTCTTCTCCTCCTCTGCCCAGTCGATGCAGTTAAAACATTTTAAAGATAACGGGGGTGTATGTGGGAGAAAGTGAAAGATAAGAAAAGAGAACATACTAGTTCCTCGGCTTGAGTTAACTACCCCTATTCCACTGAAAACAGCCATTTTCCACCAGCTGAAATCTAGCCCATTATAATTCACAGGTGGGCAAGTATGTTTGGTACCAGTCATACTGAATGTAACTAAGCAGCTTCCCCTCTCAGCTTTTCCCCCATTTGAGTATAAAGCCACCCTTTGCGCTTGATTGTTGTGGCTGGTAAAAACTAGTGTAAACTAATGACAAAATGAAGCACTGTGGCTGGGATGTATGATTGCCATCTTTCAATACTACAATGGAGATTAAACAACTGTATACGTTACATCTGGCAGTTTTTGCTGTAATGGTTCAGGCTGTGAATTTAGGCTCTGTGTGATTTAGAATGCAGTTGGCTCATGAATGTCATTGATGCAGATGCTGGCATATGTTCAAAATGCTGTGTTTCATGTTTTCCTTTTATCTTGATATATATTTGAGTAGGTTTTTCTCCCTTCTAAACCAGCTCACATAATAGGTAGAACTAAAAATGATCTAATAGCTTCAATGCCTTAGAGCTACTGCCATGCATGGAATTCAAACTGTGACTATAAAAAGAAGTAAGGAGGGCTTTCTCTCCAATTCTCATTTTTAGCTATTTCTGTATTTTTTGAGAAAGAGAGAACTTGTTCATGTTTCAAGTCAGCATCAGTTAAATAAAATGCAATTTAAAAGTTATTACAGGTCATCTGGGGAACTGGAGGCAAAAGTCTGGGGATATTTGACTGGTTGAGAAGGCAATAAGTTTGGGAAGATTGGTAGTTCCTAATTAAGGTTACAGAGTGACCCAAATTTGGTCTTATAGCCCTTACTCTTTTAGTTAGATGCAATGATATCCATTATAGCTGAGCAAATAATTCCTGATGAGTAGTATATTTGCACCTTCTTATTTTCTATCTGCATATTCCCTTTAATTGTATTACAGTTTTTCTGACACTGTCATCAACTTGTACTTGCTAGATTATTTCTGCAGTGCTCAAAACGTGTATTGTATAAGTTCAGCAGCCAAATACAAGTGGCATTGCTCAGTTCTAGTCCAATACCTTATGTCAGTTCACTCTATGACTGAGTGCGACTCATAATTAAGTTTGTTTGCATGTGTGCAAAACATATGCTTGGTTATTCAAACCTTGCTTTGTACAGATGTTGCCTAATTTTGTTAAATGGGAGAGACCACTATAACTTTTAGGAGAAATTAGCCAAATTAGAATAGATTGAACCATTTGAGTGTGTTCCCAGACTAACATGACCATTTGGTACCTTGCTTGGGAGAATTTAAGTATTGTATCTATTTGCAAATGCTTGGAAATAAGAATTAGTGATTTTAATAAATATGGATTGTTACTGGGGTTTACTGCATGCTTCATTCCAGCACAGGCTGACTCAGTCTGTTCTGAGACATATGCATATTGAGACACTCCTGGAGATTGATTTTTACGTTGAACCACAACCATTATGATTTTGGAAGAGTCCACTGAGGATGCACTCTGTGGATAGCTAGCTGGTCTGTCCACTAGAGCATGCTTAAATTATGTCATCAAAACCTTGGGTCATTCTGTAAAGAGGTAGACTAGTTGTATCGTCTAAACCTGTTTGGTTTAATCAGAGACTGATATATTTATTATGAATAAAAGGAGCAGGAGGATCCTAAGAATTTCTTCACAGAGATTTAATTGATAGTGCATTGGGTAATGAATGACTAATTAATAAAATGAAAGCAGAATATAATGGATTTGTACTTTGTTTGTACACAAAAGGCATCATTAGCGCTGTTCAACCATCATTAGCTCTGTCTCTTCTGCAGTGAGTCATTCTGCTCCCTAAAAAAAGTCTAGCTGCATTCTAAAACTGCCAAACCGTATAACTGATAAAGCTAAAACTTTCTGGATTGTCCTTCTATGTAAGCTGGTTCTCTGAATTCAGGGGATTCTTTACCATTTCTTGTTTTTCCATTACATGGTGAAATGGGGTTTGATACCTCAAGGCTAATCTCAGCAGAATTTTCCAAAAGTGAAGATATACAGAGAAAAAACCCTTACCCTACCAAACAAACAGTCACATCAGCTATGGTCTCTTGGAGGACTTTACCTGGCTTACTCTGAAAAGGAATTGGCACATCTTAGGTGTGGAGAAACCAGGAGTAAGTGAAAGTGGGTAAGCTTGATGACAGCTCCTGTGTTTCTGGTTCATTCAGGTGCCACTCAAACTAAAATTTGGCCCTTTGTAAATGGGACTGAGAAGATTTTGTTCTCTTCTGCTTCTGAGGAGATGATCACACCCTAGAGGTATGCAGCTCCAGAATAAGCACTCCCTGTCTTAACTAATGCACAATAACTTTTATTTACCAATTCAGAATCAGTCAGTGCGTTTGCCACATTTATGTGGTGGGTTGACCCAGGCTGGATACCAGGTGCCCACCAAAGCTGCTCTGTCACTCCCCTCTTCAGCTGGACAGGGGAGAGAATACAATGAAAGGCTCATGGTTGAGATAAGAACACGGAGAAATCACTCACCAATTACCATCATGGGCAAAACAGACTTGACTTGGGGAAAATTAATGTAATTTATTACCAATCAAACCAGAATAGGGCAATGAGAAATAAACCCAAATCTTAAAACACCTTCCCCCCCCTCCCTTCTTCCTGGGCACAGCTTCACTCCAAAATTCTCTACCTCCTCCCGCCAGCTGTGCAGGGACACAGGGAATGGCAGTTACAGTCATCACACGTTGTCTCTGCTGCTCCTTCCTCCTCAGGGAAGGACTCATCACATTCTTCCCCTGCTCCAGTGTGGGGTCCCTCCTACAGGAGACAGCTCTTCATGAACTTCTCCAGTGTGAGTCCTTCCCACAAGCTGCAGCTCTTCATGAACTGCTCCAGTATGGATCCCTTCCACAGGGTGCAGTCCTTCAGGAGCACACTGCTCCAGCGTAGGTCCCCTGTGGGGTCACAAGTCCTGCCAGAAAACCTGCTCTAGCGTGGGCTCCTCTCTCCATGGGTCCACAGCCTGCTCCAGCACAGGCTTCCCACGGGGTCACAGCCTCCTTTGGGCATGGCCCTGCTCCGGCGTGGGATCCTGCCTCACCATGGCCTTCCCCACAGGCTGCAGGTGAAACTCTGCTCTGGTGCCTGGAGCACCACCTCCCCTCCTTCTGCACTGACCTCAGTATCTGCAGAGGGGTTTCTCTCACATTCCACTCCCCTCCGCTGCAGGTTTCCCCTCTTAACTCTGTTCTCCCAGAGGTGCTACCACCGTTGCTGATGGGCTCGGCCTTGGCCAGCGGCAGGTCTGACTTGGAGCCAGCTGGCATTAGCTCTGTCGGACATAGGGGAAGCTTCCAGCAGCTTCTCACAGAAGCCATCCCGGTAGCCCTCCCTGCTACCAAAACCTTGCCATGCAAATCCAATACAATTTAAAATGATTGTGACAAGATTAAATAAAGTGACTGTTGAGAAACTGAAAACAGAACTTGAAAAGGGATGGGGTAATCATTTAGTAGCATGACTTATTCAGTCTTAAAAAAAAATTAAGATAAAAAAGGAACATTGAAGTAATAAAATAAAACCAAAGGAAGAAAAGCATTCTGGCAAATTCTGGCCTCTGTGCTATCAACTCTTTAGTAAATAGGTTCTTCCACAGGTAGATTCTCAAGATAGGCCTCAAAGACACATAAAGGGATTTTTCAAAGTTCAGTTATGAACCCATGTTTCTAAAATTTGTGTATTTAAAAAAAAAAAAAGCATTATTAATCTAATCTAGCTAAGCAATCAGTCAGTTACAATCATTTGGTTGAAATATGTATCAGTCATACTTGTGTTTTTAAATGTTTTGAACGTTAAGTATAATATATTGTATAAAATGAAATAGGCATGGCAACAACATATAAAGAGAGTTCTTTTACATACAATGAAGAAAATGGGTAAAATCAGATGCCGAAATACACAAATCATTTGTATGCACAAAAATACCATGAGTGCATATGGAAACCACTTAATTATGCCTGTTAGTTATTGTAATTGCCATTAATATGTACAATTACTTGCTCTGTATCACAATTCTATGGGAATGGTTAAATCAGCTACAAAATTAGGAATAGCTGAAAAATTCTGTTTCAGTCTCCAAGCCATTTCATTAAATCTCTTATTGTATAGTAAACGAAGTGCAAATCATGACTAACAAATTGCAAACTATATTTTTTCTTGAAGTAACTGTAGTATTCCCAGAAGAACTGAGGTTCTGTTGTTTGCAGAACAAGAATTCCACATGCAATAGCAGTGTAATTGTCCTTCCAGTCCTTCCCATCAGAGCTTAGTCACATCATCAGGATGGGTTAGTTGGGCCCCTTCAAATGTTGGGTGTTCTGTTAGGGCTGTTACATCCTTTTTTTTATGCTGTCTGTGATCCGAGTATTTGAGCAGTTTCTCTATAAAACCATTAGCAATAACTTAGTTACAGACATAATTGCCTGGCTCTTCTCTTTTTTGAGAGGCCAAACTTTGGTTGGGGTTGGGTTTTCTGAAGTCTTCATGGAGGGGAGGATAAGAATATTCTGGAAACAGAATGGGTGTTACAACTGTAGATGTAATTTTTGTTGGAAAACTTGGGAAATGAGTATGGTTATGTAATATTTCTCAAGGACTATCAGACTAGATTTGCCCAAGCACTTCTACAAGACTCTTCCACAGTTAAATCCTCTTGAATCTAAAAGCTTTGTTCTCAGCTTTTGCAATGGCCAAATGGCATCATCCTTGGCTCTTCGTTCTTAGAGAAACAGCTCTTAATAGTAGTACTTCATCAGCTGAAAATCAGTTCTAAATATAGCTGAAGTTCGCACAACCTCTTATGTATGGCTATTAGGGCCAAAATTGGTATTCTAAGTTGGCTTCTCCTAAGCTCACTCAGCACTAGTTTGAGAATGTGACTGCAGACTTGATGGATTTATAGTGACAAGAGCCACAAAGAAAGGAAATGTGGGAAATCCAGACTACCCTTTCGGTTGTGCTTTTCACCTAATACTCTGACAGGAAAACACACCAAAATATAAAGGCAAACAGGTGACAGCTCCCACCCCCACCTTACCTCTACTTTTCCCACCTCCACCCACCAATAAAGCTGTGATTATTATTTTTTCAGCAACAGTGGTAATAACTGAAAAATTAATAAAACCTAAGGGCTACCTTCCCTTATCCTAGAGCTTATCCTAGAGCTTGATCATAGCTGCACTGCAAAAAAATCTAGCTACATACTTTTAAAATTCAGATTCAAGCAACAACATCAACAACAACAACAAAACCCCAAACCCAAACCCCTTCCTTTCCCATCAGGACCTGAACCACATGTAGACTGTAATTACCAGAGTTATTGCTGTGGAGAGACCATACAGAATGCAATTATGCTATTACAACAGGGTAATCAGAAGAGCTTGCTTATTAGAGAAAACCATATACTTGTCCTATGCTATTATTTTCACTTATATAAAACAGCCTTCTTAGGAGATGCTACAATTAAACAGCGATTATGCACGTCAAATCAATTTTTGGTGGATATGGTTTATAAGATAGCACAAGACCTGAGAGAGAATCACAGTTTAGTGTCCATGCATTTTAATAGTGCGAGTAGTTTTGCAGTGACGCACCAGTTTAGATGTGCAACTGTAAGTTTCCATTATACTCAGTCAGACAAACTGACGGACAGTGGTATCACACACAGACATGAAATGTCCATTAAAAGTATAGTTAGAACCGTTAAATTTCAGACAAAACTCTAAAAAGAAGAATTTAATTACTATTCAAACATCTTTGTTATTGGAATCTGATGTTGGAGCCACTTTGAATTCGCTGGTTTGCAGATAGATGGATAAGACTAAAAAAATACACTGTGATACTTATGATCCCAAAGCTGCTGACAATTTATGAAAATGATACTGTGTACATCTTTGGGAAACAATTGCTGTAAACAGCCCATCTGTTATAAGAAATAATCCTAAATAACAAGGTTGCCACCTCAAGTAGATTTAGATGGCAGTGGAATAGATGAAGCCTTCTTCACTTCTCAGAAGGCAGAGTGTGTTATGGGCAGAGCAATGAAATAAAGCAGCTACTTAAAACCACTCCAGACACACTATTTTGGAACAGTTGCTTTGAAGTCATACCTTCTGAAAGCTACCCAAATGACAAGATGAGAGCAGGAGCACCGGGTCAGTCAGGCTTGTTGTAATGGTAAAATGCCTACAAAGGAATCTCAGTGCTATTTCTGGAGGATACAAAACATCCGAGTTATCAATGATTGTGTTTTGTGCACAAGATGCATGTTACATGGGAATTGAAGGAACAAAAAATTGATTTTGAGAAGGTATAATTAAAAATTTGACAATAACAGTAATGATTTTAAAGTGTGGAACTTGACTTGGATGTTTAATGAAGTGGTATGACTTCAGCATTTTAGTGGCCCCTCTGAAGATGGGATTACTGATTTGTGGTGGCAAGTGACCATAAGATCTGCCTTGGAAGCTGTAAGCCAGGAAATAGAATACTGCCATTAGCAACACATACAAGACATGCAGATTATTCTCAGGGGAATCTTCTGGTACCAGGTTTTGACTTCTTCTACACAACTTCCTTTAGCAGTAAGATCTGAGCATGCTTGAACTTTGGCCCTCTAGTGCTTACCCTTGCTCTGAGGTTATCGGAGTCAGGAGCTGGGAGACTCACAGCTCTCTGACTGCAAGAGACACAAATCCATGGTGCAGTTACCCAACATTTTCGTGACTCAATACCAACGCCTGTAAAGCTGATACAGGCTCCTTGGAAAAGTCTTTGAGAGTTGTATAATGGAAGAGGAAGATTTATGTGGTAAAACAGCTTCCAAAAAGTTGCCAACCACAGCAATGTGGAGGAAAAAAGCAGCTACTTACTATAGCTATATAGACCTTGCCTAGTAGCTGTTCTTTCAACAACTTATATATGCAATTACACATCTATTCACCATCATTGCAGGTGCAAGCTGAGCAACAGCATGTGTATAAATGTGTGTGGGTGTGCAAATGCTTCATTATGGTGATTTGTTTGTACCGTGAGTGAAGCTTTGTGTCCAATGAATTTGCAAATCAGGTGCTTAGCGTACTTCAGAGAAAAACAGTTCACTCTTTAGCCTCCTCAGCCCAACCCTCTCAACAGACATTGGAAAAGAAAGTAGGTAGGTAGTTTCATTCCCTGTCAAAGTAGCAGCTTCCATCTAAAACCTAATCCTGCTTTCCTGTGCTGTCCTCAGATTTCCAACAATGAAGAGAAGTGAATCTTGAGGAATTAGTCATGTTGAATGGTATCATAATCATATGCATGATATGCTCTTATATAGCATTAGAATAAGAGATGTCACATCTTGTGTTGTCATTTCTGGGACAGAAAACTGAGACTGTTAGCTAGCTTTAAATCATTTCTGGCATTAACGAGATTCTGACCAGAGGCTCTCTTTCATGTTCAGGATATGCACTGCATTATTTTCTATTATATCACAATACATTGCAAAGGAACAGCTAAGTTACCAAGACTAATCCTTTAAGTCTTTCTTTCTTTACAGTGTCAGACAAAATAAGACTATGCCATATTTCCGTAATCTCCCTTGTATTATGAGAATATTATGATCTATAACAACAAAATCCCTAAACTGCATGCATTCCCATTGGCTCTTCTATGCTTAGACTTGTCTCTTTCTGTCAGAAAAGATATTCCAACGTCTGTATGATTTCATTTTAACAGACACTATCAGGCTAAAAATCAGATCATTAACATAAAGCCAGGAAAAAAAAAAAAAAGTTTTCTGGTATTTAAAAATTAGTATTTCTGAAAAGACTTACCTGAGGTTCTCCTCTTTCTTCCAGAAACTACTTAAAATGAAAGTAAATTTTGAAGATGTAGGGTATCTACTTCTGCTTTTTTCCTACCTGGATGCTTATATTTAGATTAATCTGTTCAAAAGTAGGTTTTGTTCTCAGACTACTTTACATCAGCTACCAAGATCTAAAAAAGATTTCTGCAATGCTATGATGGCAAATCGCAGGGGAATTACTTGAGGGAGGGTGG
>JANZLQ010000009.1:27211367-27225545 GCA_026212715.1 Elanus axillaris | reverse complement strand
GAGGGTGGGAGGGGAACTTTAATTACGAATTAATTAATTAAACCCACCAGAAGTAGCCTTCCATTTCTTTTAATAGGATAAGAAGAGAAAATATATATATATAAAGGTGTATTCTCCTTCTGAGTGATCTGTCCTTTAGGATAGAGTGAAAACATCATCCCATACGTACCTATTCAAAAATTTAGGGTGTATTTCTCTGCTATTTTCTGATGATATTTTCATGACATCTAAGCTGCTAAGAGCATATTCAGTAACTTAACTCTTTTAAAATCACTTCATTAGAGCAGCCAAACAAACCATGATCTCAAAACGCACAAGCTTTTGACAATGTGAATTTTGTTTGGGTTGGGGGGATGGGAGGTGTTGTGGGGGTTTTGGTGGTGTTGTTTTTTAATAATTCACTGCAAAATATGGCTAAAATGCTCAACAGACAATGAAATAGAGGAATAGATAAACATTAAATTCCAGGATGGGAAGTGGAATGAATTTTCTGCAGGTGTATGACACAAAAGAGCTGATTATATAAAACTTCATCTCCCAAATAAGGTAGATGAGTAATGGCCCAGGTCATAGAGCAGTTTTTTTTCAAAGAGGTTGGTAGAACTAGAGAACTTCAATGTGTTGGAATAAAGCCTAAACACATCCTAGAAGTAGTGTTATGAGAGCAAGAGTGAGAAAAAATATAAATGGAACATCAAGTTACTGAAAACAGCTTCTTCTATTTTTTGCTCCCAGGTTCTTCTTTCAGAAACAAGGGTTATTTAATCACTTTTTATCTCATGTCGCCTACAATAACTTTAGAGCTTACTGGCAACTTTCAACAAAGGATATAGTTCATGAAAAAAAGACACTAGTGACCCTATAGAGTATTACTTGTAGGAAAAGCCTCAGTGTGAAGTCAGTTTTGCTTACACACCAAAGCATCCACACAGGAGAGATGCTATAAGTGCCCTAAGGGAATAGTTTTCAGTCAGACTTACACTTCATTAGACTACAGAAGATCCAATCTTAAGTCATAAGTCATAAATGAGATTTTTGACAGTTTAAGATCAAACTGAAGACTGCAAATGCTGAAACTATAGGAAAGCAGGCTTTGTTGGCTTCTCTGTTGTTACAGTAGTAACACCCATTCTATTTCTAGAAGAGTAATTCAGGAGAAAGGCATCTGGAGCAGGGAGCTCCTGCATTTGCTAAGGCAGAAGAAAAGTACTAGCTAACAGAATGAACTCAGACTAGATGGCAGAAGAGTGAAAAAACTGTAGAGAAAACAGACTGAAAAGTAAATAGAAGTTGCAACAAGCTCTACTCTTTCACAACAGAACAAGAGAATGTAGGAAAGCACCAACTCCGTGAGTTAGGAGGAATGCCAGTTTTCCAGATCACCCTGTGTTTTCTTCAAAGATACGTTCTTTGACTAAAGAAGAGAGATACAAGATACATTTCTATTACAAGTTATGGCCCCTTCTTAAAACGTTTTCATTCACACACAATATTCTGGAGTTTTGAAGGGCGCTGCTTTGTACTTTTACTTGTTAAAATGATCTCTTTCACTTGGCTTCCTCTCAGTTTATTCTTCTGGTTGAATTACAGCAGAAAGTGTACACCATAACACTAAGAAGTCTATTTGCTATCTATCTTGACAGCTGTTGTTCACATACCCTATGTTTGTCTTAAGAAAATACGCATCTGATCACGTCATCTGTTAAGTTAACCACTGTTGCAAGGGTTCATGTAAACTAGCCTCAGGCAATGGCTGATATTGGCTCCTAATACAGATCTAGCAGAGTCATGGTTTTAGTGAGGATGTAATTTTTTTGTAACATGCCATTCAATTCTGAATTAGTATCAGGAGTTTACAGTAAAATAGTATGCTCTTCAGGACCTCTGTTATGTTCCTAAATGTAGGGGATTCCCAGATGACAGTAAGTTCATTTATGTTCTTCACTTGCAGGAAGAAGTGTTACAAGTTGCTAGGTTCTCTAGAGTTAAGTATCTCATATGTGAAATCTGAAGTGATATACGCAGTTGATCTCAGTTCTGATTTTTCCATTAATTTTCTTGAGTTAAACAAGAAACCAGGCACTTAAAACTCATAGTGAACAAGCAGAGAACTTGTATGAGTGAAGGATTAGCTCCATTTTCTTTTTTCTAGAGCTTTCTCTGCAGACTTAGTATTCTAATACGAGTACTTACTCTCTGCTTCTAGGCATTGTAACATAGAGCAAAGCCAAATGAGCAACTGTTACAGAAGTAAACATTTTAGCTGAAGCTAAGCTGAACTGCTGTGTCTGAAAATAGGATGCTTTTCTCCTTGAAACCTCTGCAATCCCAGAAAGCTGCTATACAGTCTGCATAGCTGCTATAATTAAAAATAAATAAATAAATAAATTCTTCTATCATAAATGCAGAGCTTATAAAATTATAGAAGTCCCATCTGCAAAGCATAAACTTTAGAGAAACCCAATTAAGTCAGTGTTACATACACTGTCATGCATTGTGAGCAACCCAACAGGGGCTGAGGATTTAGGTAGCTGGAGAGAAGACAGAACTGAATTTGTCAAACAATCTCAACAACTGTGATTTCCAAGGCCTGCCAGTGAAAGTCTGTACAACTTTTCTCCCTTTTTCTGCAGTAGTTCGTTAAATCCTCCCTTGCTCTGAGCCATCGTTAGATGTGACTGGCACACTGTTGAGTGAGTGTGTTTTTCACTTGTACTGTTATTTTCTCTCTGCTGCTGAAACAATTTGGGATGGTCAAGATTTCAGGTTCTCAGTCCACTCTGCCATGCTCATTCAAAATGCAGGGAACAAATCATTGCAATGCTTACAGTAACTCAGTGATCCATCCCTCAGGTGGATGTTCAGCAGTGGCCATTATACAGCTGACCATAATGTGTGCTGGCTAAGAAGAACCTTTTAACTATTTCCTTTCTCTGTTCCCTCACCACAGTTTCTCAAGTCCAGCTGAAATAATGTTACGACACTAAGTATGGTGTGGGAAACTTTCCAGGATCCAGTACTAAACTTGCTGTCTGTCATCTTCTCCAACTCTGCCCATCATACATAACTGAAAGCATTTTAAGTCTGGAGGCTGAGGTATTCTGGCTTAGACAGTTACTTCTTGCAAAGCAATCTCATCACATCTCTTACATGGCAAGACCTGGAAATAGACAAGAGTGTATAATTCTTCTGTAGAATAGTAGCTAACCTTTCTGTTGTGAATGTTTGCTCTATCTAAATATTCTACACAGATTCATATCATTCATGATGAAAGAATTAAAAAGTACTTGCAGGAGTCAAGAAACTCTCCTGGAAACTAATTTCTACTAATGTTTTGTCTGAGTTCCCCTGAGAAAGCAGGGCTGGTTCTAGGTGCTGAGCAAACTTCCCCAAAGCATCAACACTTGTGTATGTTATTTGAAGTTAGACACAGAAGATTCATCCTGAATCAATCACTTGGTGTTCACATGTGTTCATTTAGCTACCCTTTGCTTTGTTCCAGCCTGACTCAAGGCTAGGCATGTATGCTTTCCCTAAATAGCATCTTCTACTGCCCCGATAAAGAACACTGTCCTAGACTGGGTGGACCACAGTGCTGACCCAGTGGAGCATTTCTTATGTTCTTATAAGGACAAAAAAAACCATGTCTTGGTGCAGGCTGTTTAGTTAAGAAGTAAAATGCAGACTTCTGTGAGCAATGGAATGAAATGTGACAGACATTCCCAACAGATCGATATGGGCAAGGCACAGGGAAGACTGCATGGCCTAAGGGATGTAGAGCATCCCTCAGGAAAGGTTGAAGGCTTCACTGGTTTGATGTAATGCAGTGATCTATGTCCAGTTGCTGATTATGCAGTAACAGAATAGTTTGAGGATGTTAAAAAAATAAATATAGAGAATAAGGAAGTTAACACATGAACTGTCTCTTCATTATATGCAACAATCATGAAGAGCTTTATACATAAGGACATGCCTTTATTTATAATCACAGGTCTGCATGCATGAACCATAACAGGATATCACTGTACTAAAGAGAGCAAGATAAGATACCCTTTGATTAAGATCATCTTACTGAAATATTTATGCAGACTCCAGCATAAAGCTATTGACCTGCATCAAGTAGTTATATGATGTGCTTTCTAGGGCATGTATAAATTGTGTATACATTAGACCATAAATCAGCTTGAATTTCAAACAAAAGCATGGGATTTAATGGGCACAAAGAAACCATTGTATTATCATACAAACTCTAGCTACATTTAGAGGCAAAATGAAGGTATCATATTTAGCTTTACTTACTCTTTGGTATTTATAGATCTGACCTGCTTAGAGAAGCCAGGGTAATTAATTCTACATATTAAAATTTAAAAATACAAAGCCACAAATTTGGTTGAAAAATGCCATAATGTTATAAATAAATAATGGTGTAGCCCATTCATTACAGCATGATTGGGCAGTCTTGAAACAGAGTTCCAAAACTAAAGATTGTGAAATATTCATACTGTTACTTAACTACTCACTAAAATAAATAGTTAAGTTTCCAGATAAACATGACTCCAAGCATTATATAACTCACTACATTTTCAAAGTGTGGTGCCAACATTAATTGACTGACTAATCTTAAACTATCTTTATTCATAGCTGAAGTGTGAAGGTTTTTTATTTTTTGACAGACATATGAGTTTATCTTATTTGCAAAGAGAAGCAAATAGTTGTGCGCACAATTTATTACGTGTGCAAATTAAGTCTGAGTACTTGTACTTAATATATGCAATCAAACTTGGAGTTTACTTTTGTTTTAAAATAAAGCCTGTAATATCAAAGACAGAAAGATAAGAGAGGGTTTCAGTACTCCATAGACTAGCTGATTTCCATTCTGTTCAAGTACCCATTCTGCCTAACTTTGGAGATGGATGTTCGTTTACTGATCTCGTTTCTTTTTTTTTTTTCTTTTTCTTGAAATTCTGTCCTTACTGAAACTGGTATACATATACCTGCCCAAAGCTGGGTGGCAAAGTGTGGACAAATACACATTTTCTGATTTAAATTTTCTCTGTCAAGTTCCCAACTATTTCTATTTCATATCAAAAATGTCATTAGAAGGTAAATTAATTGCAAAGAGGAAGGAGAAGTACTAAAAGGTAATTATAAATCCATTTCCATATTTCATCAAAAAGCCCATGCTTTCCCTTCTTTTCTACTAGGTGAAACAATATTCAGCACAATGACTGAATATCTGAAGACTTTTAACAAATAAAAATTCTTGTCCTAAATCTCCAAGTGAGAGACCAGACTTGCCTGTGATTTTAAATAAACTGTCCCAGTGTGACATTAGGCAAAGAGGAGAGTTTTTTCCTTAATTCACCAAATTTCCTAGATGTACTTGCCTAAACTGTTTTCTCCATTAGTAGTAATATGAAACACTGGAAGCCATAGAACAAGAAACTGCAGCTACATTTAAGAAAATAAATCAATAGAAAAATCAAAGTTCTCTAACCTCACAATATGGACACATTTCCTTTTCCATATAAAATATTTTTTCTTCTCCCTTCCAGTTTTTTTCATGAGTTGACTAGTAGACTCTGAAACACCTAGATACATAAGCAGCATTTATCACAATAATAACACTGCTGTGTTTGATTTCTGCGGTTAAGATATGGGGACTGAACATTACAAAATCTGGACTCAACTTCCAGTTGTGCCACTGGCTTCCTACAGAAGCTCAGAGAAGGCAATTAATTACAGCTCAATCCCCCATATGTAAAAATATAAGAAACACTTGGGTTTTTTCAATGTTTTCTGTCTTTTTCAAATTACATTGCAAACTACTTAAAGTGGGAACCGTTTCTCTTTATATGCTGCACAGCAACTGGAAAAATCATGCATTATTTCAGATATAGCCGATAGGTATTTCTCAGATGAGACATCTGTATTCAGAGAATCTGAGCCTGAATCTTTTTTGTAATCTATGATAGTTCTTTTATGACGCATGAAAACATCTGAAGACTTAAGGAGGGAAATAGAAATGCCCTTTGTAGAGAGTATCCAAGAGACCTGTAATGCTTCTCTCTGTGATTTGTGAGATACTGCAACTCTGAAAAAGCCCTTTTTCACTCATATAGCTTGCTTTGATGGTTGTATACCGAAGACCTAAAAATTTCTTCAATAAGATGCGAATGCATTTAGATATCAATATAAAAGTAATAATAAAAAAATCAATCCTGTATTGTTTGCACAGGGTGCAATGTCATCCCTGCTGCTTTTTATGCCAGAGTATAGTTGCTGCAACCAAGTGTAAGTGTGAAGAAAGAACTTGTGTGGACATAACTAGGTTCCTTCTGGTGCATGAGAAAGGATTCCCAGGAACTAGAGGGGGTATAATATTTAAGACATTCTAGAACCAACAAATTAATTCTGATTCAACAAGGGATAATAGAAACTGTTAGATCAGATAACTAGTGAAAAAGCTTTTCACTGACATGTGATAGGCTACCTAGTCTAACCCTGATATTTTTAGACCCAATCCTTTACGTGTCCCAAGGGTTTTGCTAGTAGCACTGAGAATAAGAGAACCAAGAGGCATCTGGAATATCAGAATAGCAGTGCGTCGGGACTCTGTAGTATGGGAGCAGAGTGCACATTTGCACTGCGTGACGGTCCCTTAGGCTTCTCCATTTCAAAGTGAGATTCTGTCCAATCTTTCTGCTCAGAAGACAGTGAATGTAAAGCTAGGAGGAAAACAGGATCCTCAGTTATTACTCAAGGATGCAGAAGTAAAGTATTTCTGATATGATGACCTCACTCTCATAAATCCAGCCTAGGTTATGATGGTGTATAATCAGTATTTCCACTTTCTGGACAAAGAGGTTTAAATGTTTTAAGTATCTTTTTCAGCAACATTCAAACTTGGGATTTAGGAGAAAAGAGAAGTGTAACTCCCCCCCCCCCCAAAGGTCTCTATTTCATTTACAGAACTCTAATATTTGGCTAAATACAAATCTCCAAACACTGGGAACAGTCAAACCTTGGAAAAGCCTAAAACAACATTCGACATCAATAGCATGCTTATTAACTGATCTCATTTAACTGCTGCAAAAGTAGCATTAAAACGTAACTTCACCAAGCTCTCTTTGGAATCCCAAAAAATAAATTAAGTAGTTAGAATTCAGTAAGTAAAATGCCCAAGCAACCAGCATAAAGCAGTTTGTGTTAAGCGTGCATCTTGTTGAGTAATATGCAACATAATTATACCACACCATTGTCACAAATCTAAATATATGCAGTACCAAAATTACGCATTCAGAGCAATAGAATCTAGTAAGTCCCACCTATGCAGTTTGCCCAAGTGCACTGTGCCCATTCTCTCCAGAAATGGAGACATTACTCTCCCCTCCTGGAAAATGCTGGAGAAGAACTGCCATGCATATGAGATGAGTCATGTACCAGTGTGAAGGGCAGCTGGGGTAGGAGGAGATTCTCCACTGCGGGACAGAGAAAGAAAAAAAAAAAAAAAAAAAAAAAAAAAAAAAAAAAAAAGAGAGAGAGTTCTGTGCTTCCAGTGAAGTTTCTCTGCGTTACAGAGACTTGGGATCCAATTAGATCAGACCAGAAAGGGACTGGGGATTTAATGAGAAAGAAAAAGACCTTTCCGAAAGCACAATGGACAATTTGTTAAGTATAACTTGCATTGCAGTACTTGGTAATACAGTGATCATTTTTCTGATGCTGTGTCATAAAAACTCTCTAGCTCTACATTCCCACAAATAGCAAATGTTCTTGGGAACCTTATAGGACTGACATTTGGATTTCAATGTAAAAGGAAATGGAATAGTAAGTAAACTAACATCCTGCATGTTTCTAGTCTCTGCTGAGTATTCCTGAGTATACTCCCTATTATGTGTGGAACAGTAAGTTTCTGCCAGGAGCCCTTTGGTTCGATTTGAACAGAAGTATTCTGACTTTGAGTGAGAGAACTTAAAATATCACAAAGCTTCATATATATGAAACATAAGGTTGAGTCATAAACTGGAGCAAAAGCACTGACTAGCTTATTTAATTTTGGTCGTAAATTAATAGTGTTGAGAAAGGATGTAGGAGACCTGGTACACTTCTTGTTTCAAAAGAAATACAATGCAGGCTAAACAAACTCTGTGAATAGAACAGACTTGTTGATAGGGGAAAAAGAAATGGAAACCAAAATTTTTCTGGTGGAAAAAAAACATTTAACACATGGCCTGGCTTAAGTGTTAGTATCAAATTTGAAAATTTATGCAACAACTAAAGACATCACAGATAAGCTTACAAGTCCCTGATGTAAGTTGCAGTGATCTAAATGGCTGCAAAGGGATGAGAGCACCAGCCAAGTGACTGGCAGGGCATCAACAACACCTTTTTCTGTCCTAGCACTCACTCCACTATCAATTTCCTTGTATCTTAAGCCATTGTTTTAAGTTAAGTACATGGTTACAAGATTTTCTGAATTATGGGCCTGGAATGAATAGATTTGCAGCAAAAATGACTAGAGCAGATTCAGAAAGCTGGCACCAATCTATCTGCACTCCACTTGTACCTGTTTCTCTTTGCCTTCCCTTTGTTCCATTCAAGCATCTGCAGCCCAAACCTGCTATACTTTAAATATGCTTCCGAGTTTTCAAACCTCCCCTGCCAGTAGCTTCCAACATCATGCAGTTTACCATTGTCCTGATGGTTAAGGGGGAAAAGCATAGCTTTCCAATTGCTGACACTATGCACAAGACTCAAACTGAGCAAACTTGTTGAAGGAACAAATATGTCAGCAACAAGTGTTAATTAAAATCTTTAGCAGCATAAATCAACCCTAAAAAGTTATGAGAAAACAATGATAGGCATATGTAGGGAATGGCACAGTCTATTCAGGCTAGGTTACAGTTTTAAAACAGTGGCGGGGGGGGGAAAGCCCTAGTATAGAGTATTTCCTATACTTGATGTTTTACTGCATTACAACTTTCCCTAGGCATTACTTAGATGACTGATGTCCTTATATTGCTGTGAGGCCCTGCTGGGTTACAGGTCATCCTTCAGCTCAGAGACAATGTAA
The DNA here is from genome assembly GCA_026212715.1 of Elanus axillaris. Taxonomy (NCBI): domain Eukaryota; kingdom Metazoa; phylum Chordata; class Aves; order Accipitriformes; family Accipitridae; genus Elanus; species Elanus axillaris. Next base: position 27,216,469 of record JANZLQ010000009.1, on the reverse strand, counting down.
AAGGTACATAACACTTCAGTTCTCTTCTTAGCATCCTAGAAGAACACTTACAAGAATGTTTCCTATAAAACTTTTGAATTATGATAACTAGAAACACCATGAAGGAGCTTTATATTTTATGCCGTTGTTGTCTCCTTGTTGAATTCGGTGCACAGTGCTGCTGATTACATATAGTATCAATAGAAATAAAAAGGGAATTCGTGTCTGGCAGCGACATAGTTGTACATCTCTGGAACAACTATTCTGAAGTAGCTTTAACTTGTCAGATTTGAAGCACACCACAGCAAATAGCATAGAGGCTGAGAAGCCCCCTTTATCAGTCTTTTCCAATGAGAATGCTAAGAAATTATGTTAATATAGCTGTTAACAACATCTAACACTACTGCTTGCACCACAAGAGCTCCTTGCCTTGGTACAGATCCTACACTGGAGGAGAAGGAAGACGTGGTGAACCTCTGTCAAGGTCCAGCTGAAGAATTCAGTAATACCAAACTTGAAAAAGCATTCTTTAATTGCATGTTGCCAGGGAGGAAAAGCAGCAGCATGGAGAGCAAAACACGATGGCACTGATGTATACTTACACAAGTCAAACTGGATTATCCCAAAATTAAGGGGGGTGGGGGGTGGGGGAGGTTGACATTTTCACACATTGTCATGGTTGTCTGTATCTCCTCAAGTAATATAGAGTTTTGACATGGTGTGCTCTTCTTCAGTCTGTGGAGCCCTGTCTTTTATGACTACAAATCAAATGAGATTGTCAATCTTTTCTATGCCCTGTGACTGCTGGAAGGATATAATGAAAGCAATATTTTGACTTCCTGCAACTGTCTCTCAGATAGATGGTGATACTGAAATCTGTTCTGAATTTCATACCCCTGCCCTCTTTAGGCTCTGCTTTCTCACTTGATCCTTACCTGGAAGGATGGATGAAGAGGAAGGGAAAGAGAAAGGGGAAAGGAAAAAACTATGATCTCTGGAACTAATGAAATTCCTCTTTGCGTTATGTTTTCTTAAGTGATTGCTGTCTTTTACCATCTAAATCATCTTTGATCACCTTTTAATTCTTTAAAATAGAACTTAAGTAGTATTTTATAATTGTTAAACTTTCTTAACTGCCTCAAAAATTTCCCCTTGATGTCATGACAGGATGTGATATTTTTAGAGTAGTTTTTCAGCTCAGAGCTAACCCTAGATCTACAATCAATTGTTTCTTCTTACACAAAATTTGATACAACTGGATATTCTGGCCTTCTCCCAAACTCAGTGAAAACAATGGGACTTTGAACAGCCGTCTTAATGGCAGCAGGGAAGGATGCTGCTGGTTTTAGAACCCTTTCCTACGAGGAATTCCAAATGAAAGTTTTGTTAATTGTGATTCTTCTCCTGTGAATCTGGCATGAAGTCATGGCATAATAAGAAAAATTAAATTCACTTTCTTAATAACAGCACAGTCTAGAGACAGTCTATAGTTAAGCAAGACTTAAGTATTTTGATACGTGTTTCTCAAATTCAGGACATATTCCTTTTTAAAGCTTGCTCACTCAGTGTGACAGTGTGCTTAAACAAAGACTGAAATATGAAGTCGAGTGTTCACTCTACTATAGGAATCCTCACAAAATATTGTTCAGTGGCCATAAATTAGCTGACTTAAATCACAGGCTGAAATGCATTATTTTGTCTAAAAGGAGAAAATAACTGATTCAATTAAAACAGAGAAGCATTCATTCCTTCTTATCTTTCTTATACTATTTCCAGTAATCTCTACATTACCATTAGGATTTATATGCACCATTTATATGCTGGAGGAAATTATCTATTTTTCAGTAGACCCTGCACAGAAAACTGAAGTCCATATTTTCTTCTTGGACCGTGACATCTTAATTGATCACTGTGAGGAGATGCTATTTAATTAAAGTTGCATGTGAAGGATCTAAATCAGTGAATTTTTATCCCTGTTCTAGAATAAATAGCTATTAACTGCCTCTAGTCGAGTTTACTGAACACCTTGTTTATCTTGTTTACTACAGGAACATTTAATAAGATCATAGTGGCATGTGTTAATTTTTAAATTTTTTTATATGTGATAAAATTTGCTGTAGTCTGTAAAGATTACATCTGTTCTAGTAAATCAAGGTTATAAAAGAGCTTTTCATTTCTACAGTGAATGCTTTGTGAATAAAAGCACACTAGAGAAGAAGTTTTATCATGAAGCACTGATTGTTCAAGGCTTGGAGTAATTGCAGCTTCTGCTGGCATCAGTCAGGACTGCGAGTGTCCAGAACTTCTCAAAAATCAACATCTAACACTATTTGAACCAGCCAGTTTCTTAGTTATTCTGTGCTCTTGCTGGCAGAAGAGGGAGTCCTGTCTAAAAAAAAAAAAAAAAAAAAGGCAAGCCAAACAAACAACAAAACCACAAGCAAACAAAAACCCCAAAACCAAACTTCAGCTTTGTTCTCACATGGGAAACTCCCTTTGAGATTTGACCTCAAGCAATAGTTCATCAAAAAAAATGCAAATGAAAGTAATAGGAAGGTGAACTAACACTTGCCATCTGCAGTCTGTTCATCCTGAGTTCCTTGAACCTGATGTTTACATTACTCAGTATCAGCTAAAAAGGGATTATATGGTCCAGTGATAGAAGATTCTGAACTCGTGCAAGACAGCCAGAAAGTCTCGTAACCATGCTGTGTACAGTCAATACTACTGTTACGCTGGTGTTTCAAGAGGGAAAGGAAAATGAAGCATTGCATCGGAGAATTTTCTTGGGTAAATACATGAAAAACTATATGCTGCCACCTCTACATTCTCAGCTATGTCACTGAAATTTACTGGGTAAAGCTGGGCTGAAAAAAAAAATACTGTAATTGTATAGCTCAAGAAAAGGAATATAAATTATGTCTTTAAACAAACCCACATGAATACCAGAAAAACCTTTAGAGTATAGGCTGGCTTCATCTATTACCACATTTTCTACCTCAGTATACTTCCCTACAGTAGACATAGCTAAATGAATTGGTGCAGAATAATCCTTGACCACATTCATTCATAATCATGCATTCAAGAAAATGTTGCAAAACAAGAGTGCCTCTCCAGTAGGAATATAGTATCATTCAAATGCTCTATAAAAGTAGGAATGTGTTTGTAGTGATCCTTCAGTTATATCCATATTTTGTTATTGGCTTATTTGTCTGTATAATTTAAATGCATGACTTAAATGTTAATGAAAATTAATTTAGTTATTAAACTAACAAAGACTTCTACATGTTCAAACTTACTTCTCTACATGGTTTGTCTGCGAGCAGGGTTGGGATGTAAACACAAACTTTGTATGTATCATTCAACGTTCCTAAGACTTTCTTTTGACTTAGAGTCCACAGATTGTTATGTTGGCACTATAATGATAATGATAGAATTATTTTCCAGAATAATAAAATAGGGTAAATTACAGTTATGTTGTCTGGCATACATAATTCTTACAATATATAAACTGTATTTCAGGTTTTTGAGTAGCCCATTGCATGAAATTGCTCCCAGTAAGTGATTACTTACAACACTGTAGGGTAATATATTATTTAAATTAAGTCATTTATGTTTATTTTATTATAATTTCGAAGCATACAGATGTTCAATACTACTTGATAAACAGATTTAAACCCTGAAAAGCTTACCAAGCATGCTAACTCTACTACTAACTATTTATACCTACCTGGACAAAAACCATATGTATTTATCACCTTTTGTTTCTCTCCACATATTGTATGTATAACACAGTACCGTAAAAGACATCTTTTCTTGCATATTAGTATAGCTTCTGCCATGCAGTGGGACACTGTCCTATCTGATGAAGTCTGTATTAGGGGAAAAAAAATGCTACTTAGTATTGATAGTTCCTTCCCCTTACAAAAAGCCTAATAATGTTTATATCTTTGTCTATTTGTCAGACACGTTGTGTGCTTTCTTTGTTGTATATTTCACGAAAGCCAAAATAATTAATTAGCAGAAAATAATATAGAGAAATTAAAATCGAGATTACATATGCCTTGCTTTCATTAGTCACTTCTGCTCCAGAAATCAAATGGCAGAAACATACATTCCTCTTTCAGTCAAGATTGCCCCTCTGGGAGTGAGCCGAGCAGTTCATGTTAGAAGCGTCCTTTGTTCCCTTCACTTAGGGTATCGGAACACTTGGCCATCAGAGATAAATCATCTACTGTTTGCCTTAATTTAATTTGTATTTCACTCCAGAGCAACGTGCTCAGAACTGCTTGATAAGACAAATAAATAGAAGAACTTGAAATAGTTACAAATACTAATATCCTCCTTGGCTCAGAAGGAAGCAGTATAGCAGGTGTATGAAAACAGCCTGGAATGTTTTATTTACTCAGTAATCTGAAAAGGGCTGGAACTGAAGTTCAATCCAAAATTGCATTCAGGGACTGCCTCTTTCAGGCAGATAGTGCCTGACCCAAAACCAAAACCCATTCCTAGGTTTAGAATTCAGCGTAATGGGCAGTGATGATCAACACCCCATTCATTGTCTTACGCTGTTTTGATTACTCCTCATAAAGAAACGTTCCAGTTCTTGTATGACCATCTATTCAGATAAACTGAGAGTAAACTGGCTCTTAGCCTTTGCTTCCAGCTTGTTGTTGTGCCTTTCTGTGCAATCACATCACAAAGTGATGTGGTTATTTGTTTCCTTTTTTTTTTTTCTACAGGGGTCATCATTGCTTAGATTCTGACAATCTGAAATTACTGAGTCACCAACAACAGACGTTTAGAATTATTCCTCAAAGTGAAGTTAAGCCGAAAACACCATTAGCCATTGTTCAAGGGGAAAAAAAAAATATCTAATCACAATATTCTATTTATGTACTAGCGATTCAGCTGCGTCCCCCCAGCACCACCCTCTGTGCCCACACTTCATAAGAAGATTACGCTTCTCCCTGTGAAGTGAAAATCACCTTCTTGTGGGGAGAAAGCGTTTAATTACGACTCTGCTTCCCCTTGTCTCCATGGTGATCCCATGCAAACAGCCTGCTTTACCAAACCTCATTTCCCCCCCACCCCACCCCGCCGCCATGTGCCAGGACGCGAGG